>WBNH01000758.1:0-42195 GCA_013401255.1 Urocolius indicus
ACTGGCCACAGGCCTCCAACTAGTCTCAGCTCCATTGATCACTTTTATACTGTTAAGTCATTGCAGTGGATGTCTGGTGGTTATCCCCTCTTGTCATTGCTGTTTAGGATTCTGTAAGCCTAGTTGTGTATACATTAAGGAATTTGGCATGCTCTTCAGAAATAAAATAGAAACAATGCCAGAGAGTTTCTGGATCAGGCATGCAAGAAATAAGTGCATCAATATGCTGAGTGTCAGCAGAACCCACTTAATGGGAAGTGAAACTCTTTTAGGGTGAATGCATTCTGATACAAGTTGTATTGCAGTGTAGTGTTTTTGATGTAGCTCACGTCCAGATAGCAAGTGTCTTTCTCTCGGTGAGGTAGAACTGCTATTAAGCATCTACAGCCGTCAGTTCCCCTGCCATAAATGATGGGTGAGGATTGCTGGACTGCAGATGTAGTAGGCTTCTTTCTGCCTTTTAGAGAAGTTCTTTTGACGTTGACAAGACAAAAGACAAACAGCTACTATTTCAGATTCAAAAAAATAACGTGCTACTGAGTTTTGAATCCAATACACTTGTGTGTCCTGTCACTTTTATTTTAGGTTTCCACAAACACTTTACTTTTATCCAGCTCAAGGGTAGCAAATCTGTGATGCGAGTGCCAGAAGTGACAACTCCTTTTTCTTCTTTCCTTGTTTGAAACTTTTCACAGAATTGGAGCAGCTAGAGTGTAGCTTTATAGCTTTTTTTTTTTTTTTTTATAGCTTTTCAGTGTTCATTCTTTGTCCTTATTTATTAATGTTACAGGTCAACGTAAAGGTTAACGTTGGTTAACGTTTAGGGTCAGCGACACGACATGGTTGTCACTTCTTCATTCCCAACATGAGAGTGTTAGGCAAATACACTGCAGTGGAAACAAAAATATATATGAGTAAGTCTTGATTGGTTTAGCAGAAATTGGTATTCCTGGATGATTTTGTTTTCCATATTGAGGTTCGCTGTTACTGCCTTTCTCATGTATGAAACTGGGCACTTAAGACCTCTGAATCTCTAGACTGTAGTTTCGCTGTGTAGTTTGACAAATTACAGTCTAGAACTTGATCTTTGTTTCTTCTTTGCGTCAGTTGTAAGTGTCAAAGAATGTATCTTGTGTTGTAATTAACAGATCGAAATTCAGCCCACGGTGACAAAAAACACCATAACGGGGTAGGAACTCCAGGCTAGAAGCCAAGCCAAGACTGTCCTGTGTTCTCATGTAGGTGATTCCTCTTTTTTTTTGTTTCTCAATTAATCATTATCTTTGTTTATTGTAAGTTCTTTGTGGCAAGGGTTGTCTTTTGTGTGTGTGTGCCTGTGTGTGTGGACCCAGGACAATCAGGCCTGGAGCTCCAGTCTGTGGAAGCTGTAATAAGCAATCACCTTGTTATCGTTTTCCTGGATATCATAATAAAGAGTATCAAATTAAAACCGTGCTTGAATAGTTTGTTACAAACTAGAGGCATGTAAATTGCATCTGGCCTTGCTGACAGCCCAGCAGCATCAGTAGCAGGGACAGACAGGTCATAGACAAATACAGCATTCTGTTGGGAATGTCTGCTTGAACCAAGGAACATGGAGCCAGGAAATCTCAGGCTGAAAGGCACTGCCTTGTAACTCCAGCTTGCACAAAGTTATCAAGGAATTCTGAGTTACCCTCTGTCAACCTGAGAAACTGCATCAGTCCTGTCCCTGGGGAAGGTGGGGCTTGTTCGCTGTAATGCATGTGCAACGTCTTGTACGCTCTGAGTGGCGCTTTCAAATTTGAGAGAGTAACTGTGAACTTGGAGAGCACCAAATGCTGCACTGAGTGGCACCTCAGTGCAGTGAGTGGCACAGACATCTGTGGCCTGGGAGCTTACTGTGCAAATCCAAGCATCTCCAAAGCCCTTGGGGACTTTACCAGTACGGGAGAGTAGGATTCCAGCCAGTCTGAAATGGAACCTCTACGCTGATCTATTGGTGTTGCAGGTGAGGTGGTAGGGAGCTGAGGACTGTTGCAGAGTTAGGGCAAGTTAGACAGTTTTTAGGAGGCTTTTGCCATCAATGGCAAACCGACCCCTTCTCATGGGTTTGATCTGCTACATAGTGGAGGAGCTGACTACAGAGCCTAGGATCTCTGCATTCAGTTCACCTCAAGACACATCAGATTGTTGCCTTTGAGGAAATATTGAACTGCTTAATCATTCTTAAAACTTGCATTTGGAACTTGTAAATCCTCAGCTGAAAGAAAATGTTAAGTGAAGGTTAGTCTTCCATGAAGACACAGCTGATTCTTGACTTCGTTGTTAGGTGATGTAGCTTCAACTGTAGCTTAAAAAAAAAATAGTTAGAAAATCAATGTAAATACATGTAATATTAAGAACCAGAGCTCCCTAACCAACGAGTATGCCTGTCAGGTGATGAACTGAACCGTGGTTGGTGAGGACAGGTGGATATTTGATAGATGAATGCAATCTAGGGTGAGTGTAACAAGTCCTGCCTTAACTTTCCTTTGCTGCACCTCTCAAAATCATCATCTCATCCCATTGCCACTTTGAGAATCAACTAGCAAATCCTGATAGGAAGTGTAGCAGATGCCATCTTAGAGCCAAGATTGTGTGATGAGTTTAGGATGTGGGGTGGAAAAAGAGCCACTAGAGGCCACTCCGGTCTGCTTCGGTTGAGTTTGAACTGGAGTGTCTGCTAGCCAGCAAAAATACATGCAAATGCTTGTGTTTTTGCTGTACTTTGAGTTAACATTACTTGTTTCCTTCTAAGTAGCATCTCTGCTGTAACTGAGAAAACAGAGCATTGAGTTAAATTAGGCACAACTCCTTGTGATTTTTCTATCTTGGTGGTGACACAGTAATAAAACCCATCTCAGATTCTGCAGGGCTTGAAAGATGTCTATATTTGGCCAGAAGCTACTTCCTCTCTTCTGGTTGAGAGAGCAGGATGTAGATCTCCGGTATTAAAACTTTATCTTAAACCAAGTGCAACATCGTAGATTAAAAGCAGCATTGAGAATGCAAAGTAGAGCTCAGATTACATCTACTGGCTGTGTTCAGTTCCATGGGCAAGTAGGCAGCGTTGTGGCAGATTTTTCTTTACCTTAACCCTTGGGGTGAGGGACTACAGAAAACATGCTCTCTGTATTTCCACTATTTTTCTTATGCTTTCAATACAAAGTTATTGTTAGAGGAGCTTATAAAATTGTTTCCTGCACTGAAAAGAAATCAATAGAAGACTCTGCCAATAGAAGACTCTTCAGTTTGGGGGAGCATTGCTTACAGACATCTCCTTTTAGATGCTGCAAGAACCACGTGACATCTTTGCTGGCAGCAGTTAAAGCACTTTCTTGGGAAATATAAATTAAAATTTGTAACTTACAGATTTTGCCTTCAGTAATGAAATGTTTTGTTCCTTTAGCATAGGCCCCTTGTTGTATAGAAGAGAGAATTTTGGGATAACACTGGAAGACAACAGTACGTGATACACTGATTTTTGTTGTTGTCAACTTTGGGGTAATTTTACCCTAGTCTGCACAGAAAAAAAAAAAAAAGCATCGTGTGCTGCCTTTAGCTGTTCTAGGCCCCTGTGGGATTGCTCTTGCTGCTGGGAAGCATTGCAGTGCAGGCTGATCTAGCTCTGGAAGAGTAATAAGAAATATGGCTCTCCTTCAGGAATGTCTTGGGACTTAGGTGGAGTCTGGGCAAAATTTTCCTGAACATCTGGATTTGGGTAGCCCTGTTAAGAGGTGGCAAACTAGCTGAGTCATGTTACAAGCTGTGAATGTGCTTTGATGTGTAATTCATTAAGTTGCCACTACAGGTTGAATGTCTGACTGTCCTGATGGCCAGCTCAGTGTTGCTGCACTGACTCCCTGAGACACATGGTGTGCAAAAAGGCCACTTTTTGTGGCTACACATCTATGGAAATGCATTTGGAAATGGGTGGGAAGATTTGGCAGTGTTTACCTCCTCATGGGGTACGTTGAGCGCTCTCCTCTTCCTCCTGCTCTGCAGATCTTTTTTGAGATGAGGAGCTGCATTGAGATCTGAAGGAATGGAGCAGGAGCCAGGAGCTGAGATGGCGCTGGAAGCAGTTGATTTCTTTGGGACTTGAGTACGTACCCCTACATCCCCATGACCAAGCCTGCCCTGCTTCAAAAACTTCGGGGGATGTGGAAGAGAAACCTTTTAATTCATAGCAATTAAAGGCAGCTCAGCAGCATGAGGATATTAAGAGCCTCTAACGGAGAGAGGATAGAGTGCCCCACCCTGGAGGGAATGATGTAAATTATTCCAATTCTTGGCACTGGTATTTAAATTTTGTTCATAGTATGCTCTAAGAGAAAAAAAAAAACCCTTTCAGACATTGTAAACTGTCTGTGCTGTCGAGAAAACTCTCTGAAGCTTTCTAGAGGAAAATTTTTTAGAAGGTGAAGGAAACGGTGTAGCTTTTAGATGCAGCATGAATGGTGCCACAATTCTCTTGACTCTCTCTGCTCATGCTTTCTCACTCTCCCCTCTTCCAGTCCTCTGCCCCACAAGTCAGTGAAGTCACGAGGCTGAATGAAACTATGGGTAACCCTGGAAGTTCCTTTTACAGGGAGCCCGGCAGACTTCTTGTCTCCACAGCTGTGAGGCTCCTTTGCAAAGGAGCTGCTGTCCCGGATAAACCCAGAAGGCTGCTTGTTCCAGTGTCTTACTTTCATGACTCTTTAGGGAAGGCACATGAGAGTGAGAGAAGTGTCATCTCGTTTCATCCACCCAGTTTCTGGCAGTCATCAGCTCAGGGACTTCTGAAGCATCTGGTTGCATCAAAATTTCTGTTGTTTTATACTTTTTTTTTTATAGCTGCCAATGGAAGTATTCTACATGCGTTTGTATAATCCTTCTTGAACCCATTTAAATACTTGGCATCCACAACACTCAGTAAGTTACACAATTTAACTATGCCTTGTTTGGAAAAAGTATTTCCTTTGGCTCGTGTTTTAAACCTGATGATTTCCTTGTGTGAGTTGCAAGCAGTGAATAATCGTTCTCTCTTCATCTCACACTACACATGATTTTATAGACCGTTCTGTTTCAAGCCTGAGGGTTTCCAGCCTGCTTAGTGTTTCCCTGTGCAGAAACTGTTCTGTACATCTGATTATCCATGCTTTTATATGCCTCTTCTAATTCACCTAAATGAATATTTGTTCTCTGGGCTTGTATTTTAAGTTTATCGGCTCCTAACTGTTCATTCACTTCTAAATAAGATATTTTTTTTCTAACTTTCATTTTTCTGATACAGATTTTGTCTTTGCTGATTTTGCTGCATCCACTTACACGCCAGTTGAGTTGCATAACTATTCCTAGAACAGTGGGATTTTGAGACACTCATTTTTAGGATATTGATCAGTGATGCAACAATCCTTTACAACAAAGTGTAACTTGTCAAGATGGGAGCCAAGAGTTTTATCTTGAACACAGCCTAGTCTTCCTTGGCAGTGCTCACTCTGTAATGGCCTGCTGGTTTTTGTCTGCAGCGTGTTAAGTTAGTGGTTGGACTTAATGATCTTAAAGATCTTTTCCAACCATAGCGATTCTGTAGGGCAAAAGCAGTAGTTGTTCTCTGTTGTTGTTACTGCTGATGCTATTAAGACATTTTTCAAATTGTTCAGGAAAATGCTTGTGAGCAGTAACATTTGTACGGCAACCACTTTGCGTTCCCAGATTCTCGGTAAGGGTAACGAGAGTTGAGCTTCATCCTGCTTCAAGATCAGAGAGAATCATGGAATCATAGAATCATTTCAGCTGGATGACACCTTTCAGATCATTGAGTCCAGCCTTTGTCCCAGCCCTGTCAACCACTAGACCATTTCCCTAAGTGCAACATCCAACTGTCTCTTAAACTCCTCCAGGGACGATCACTCCACCACCTGCCTGGGCAGCCCATTACAATGCCTGACAACCCTTTCAGTAAAGAAATTCCTCCTCATATCCAACCTGAACCTCCCCTGGTGCAACTTGAGGCCGTTTCCTCTTGTTCTAGCGCTTATCTCTAGGGAGAACAGACCGCCCTCTGGCTTGCTACAACTTCTTTTTAGGTAGTTGTAGAGAGTGATAAGATCTCCCCTGAGCCTTCTTTTCTCCAGATTAAACAGCCCCAGATCCTTCAGCCGTTCCTCATTTGAGACATGCTCCAAATCCTTTACTAGCTTGGTAGCCCACCTCTGGATCCTCTCCAGCACCTCAATGTCCTTTTTGTAGAGAGGGGCCCAAATCTGGACACAGTATTGGAGATGCAGCCTCACCAAAGCTGAGTACAGGGGAGTGATCACCTCCCTCCGCGGGCTGACAACACTGTTCCTGATCCAGGCCAGGATGCCACTGGCCTTCTTGGCAACCTGGGCACACTGCTGGCTCATGTTCAGACGGCTGTCAACCAACATTCCCAGGTCCCTCTCTGCCTGGCAATTTTCCAGCCACTCCTCCCCAAGCCTGTAGCGCTGCTGGGGGTTGTTGTGGCCCACAGTGCAGGACCCAGCACTTGGCCTTATTGAAACTCATGGCATTGGCCTTGGCCTAGCCATCCAGCCTATCGAGATCTCTCTGTAAAGCTTCCCCTACCCTCAAGCAGATGACACTTCCACCCAGCTTGGTGTCATCTGCAAGCTCACTAAGGGTGCACTCTATCACTTCATCCAGATCATTAATGAAGATGTTAAACAGGAATGGCCCCAGCACTGAGCCCTGGGGGACACCACTCATGACCAGCCACCAGCTGGACTTAACTCCATTGACAATGACTCTTTGGACTCAACCATGGAACCAGTTTTTCACCCAGGAAAGTTTCTGCTCATCCAAGCCAAGAACAGCCGATTTCCCTAAGAGAACACTGTGAGAAACTGTGTCTAATGCCTTACTGAAGTCAAGGTAGACAACATGCACAGCCTTTCCTTCATCCAACAAGTGGGTCACTCTGTCACAGAAGAAGATCAGGTTTGTTAAACAGGATCTGCCCATTATAAATCCATGCTGACTTGGCCTGATCACCTGGTTGTCCTGCATGTGCTATATAACAGAACTTAGAATGATGTGCTCCATCATCTTCCCAGGCATTAAAATGAAACTGACAAGCTTGTAATTTCCTGGATCATCCTTCCATACCTTTTTATATATGGGTGCTAGATTTGCTGACTTCCAATCAGATGGGACCTCCCCAGTCAGCCAGGACTGCTGATAAATGCTGGACGGTGGCATGGCGAACACCCCTGCCAGTTTCCTCAGCACTCTAGGATGTAGCCCATCCAGCCCCTTAGAGTTGTGCACATCACTGTGGAACAACAGGTCACTGACCATCTCCTGCTGAATTGTCAGTTATCTGTTATAACTCTCTTTTTTTTTTTCTAATTTATCTTGAGTTCTGCTCTTAGGTGAAATCTCTGAGCCGTGAGCTTTTGTGTATAGAGCACCTCTAGAACCTTGAACTAGTTAAACAGAATACAAACTCCTGAACTCTGAGGAACATTTGACTTATAAAAGTAAGGAAGAAGTCCTAAACTGGTCATAATACCTTAGTTCTGCAGTATTTCCATACCAAACACCAAACATCCAGGATCATGGGGTCTTGAAAAAAGGCAGCAGAACAAATTAACCCCTTTTGGCAGGAGTGCTTTAGATCTGATAGCAAACCAAGTTGTTGAATAATATGAGTTCGCTTGAAAACCACAATGAGGTAAGTTCTGTTTCTGAATCTATCTCAGTCTTTTTGTGCATCCTTGCACTGATTGTTTTAAACCTGTTACCTGTTTATATAGTGGATCATATTTAACTCATCTAAATACTAGGACACTGACTTGATCTGTAACCTGCAAATATACTTTATCTGCTGTACCTTGCAGCTGCAGCTTTTAAGAACAAAATGGTGACACATTGGCTTCTGCATGGCCAGGTGATTTGGTTTCATAGGGAAGGCTGTCAAAAATCACCCATAACTTCAAAAGCAGATTTTTCTACTCAAGACATGCTGTGATGAAAACAAGATGTGGTGCTGTAGCACCTAGGATTTTCCATGCTTCTAATTAGGAGGTTTTAAACTCAGATATCTGAATGGCACTGAGAGTTAAAATAGCGTGTCTACTCTAGGATAGCTAATGGCCCTAGGACTTGCATCTACATGAGGTGAAAGATAATCTGTGTATCAGACAAGGAGAGCTGGAAAAGCAGTAGGTTCTCATCTTCCAGTAAAAGAACTGAAGCTGATGGTCCAAAGGCTTCTGTGGTACCATGGGGTACTGAGCCTGAATTATGGTTCAACATGTGAAGAGGTGAGACCCTTCTCCCTCCCACCAAGGCACAGATGCATTGGAGAGGCTGCCTTAGATGCGTTGTTAAAATCCACCCAAGCCAGAAGATGGGTTGATATGTGTATTTGTTTTTTTACACACTGATCTAAAAAGAGGAATGGAAGAAAGACTGGGGTTTGAGAAGCCTTCTGATGACCCAGCCCTACAGACTGTGGAGTGCCAACTTTTAGATGAGCTTGCAAGTGCCTACAACAAAAAAGAGAACTTTGTTCTGGAAGTCACATGCCTATGAGGGAGGTGCTGACTTAAACGCTCAGGCTCTGAGGTACAGTATAGCCATTTATACCACTCCAGAAGTGTCCCCAGAGGGTTGAAAACTTTCAGAGATTTTTCTTTCTTCCCCCCCCCCCAACTCTGGCACATGGTCCCTTTTCCATGCCTGCAGCTATGAGCAGCGTCTGTATCTGCGTCTGTAACTTGGTGCAGTTTGGGACTTCCAAGTTGTGCAGTGCCCCTCAGTTTTTTGGCAGCAGCAGGGCTGCTAAGCGGCTGAACCCTTTGATCTCTGTTCAAACTGCAAATGAACATTTCGTCCAACACCTCCATACCTGTGCTCCCCAGAACAATCAGACTTTTGATTGCTCCCTCCCTCCTTTCCAAAGCAGAGTACAGCTGAATCGCTCCACAATGGATGACTCTACTTACAGCAGGGTCTGGAAGACTATAAATAGCTTTAAATAAATGGCGCATAAGGATCCAGTGTATTGTCTGAATGATCTAAAATTAGATTGCCCTAATGTTTGTGCATCAGTCTTCCTTTGCTGCAGGAAAATGAATTTCTTTCCAAAGTATTTAAGCTTGAATTATGATTCCTTAATAATGGGGGAGGGTGGGGAAGCTGTTTGAGGGGAAACTGCTGTAGGGATGGGTCTAGTTTTCTTAAAAGAACACGGAGGGAGGAAAAAAAAAAACAAATCACTTGCAAGTTCCTGGAAAGCATCAACATAGGTAATTGCAGTTTCTTCCTAAAATGCCACCTTTTACATTCTTTTTATTTTTCTATTTCAAGGACATTTGCACCTTGAATGCAACAAACATTCTGGAAGAGATTTACAGAAGGTGGGGTGGAAAAATCCCAGAGCACACATTGGCTTGTCTGGGATTAAATGACATTGTATGTCCTATGTTCAAGGTATTTAAATTCTTGTTCTCCAACCATTCTTTGCAACAAATAACAGTAGCTATGTATTTTAGATAAATCTGAACGTTTCCTGATATCAGCTGGAAATGCCCAAGTTAGCTGTTGCTCCTGTGAACACATATATTACTCATTATGGAAAGAAATAATGCTTTCTTCAAGCAACTTGCTATTGAGTTAAAAGAGAACACACACACATTTCAGTAATTCCATAGGCTTCTACTTCCATCTTCACATTGCAGTGGAGGAATTCATTGTACAATGGCATTTCATCTAAAAAGTCTAATATGCTTGTCTTTTTATAGAAAAAAATTGTGATTTGTTAACAGTGAAAATATAGAACATTATTGTTCTGTTGGTTAAATTGCAGCTTGACTGGAAGTAATAGTGTTCACTTTACTTTTTTTTCCTTGGGGACCTGTTTATGTAAGTTTATTATGCAAATCTGCATAACAAAGGGTTCACCACATTGAGACAAAATGAGAGGATGCCTCTGTTTTGTTATCAAGTTGGAAACCAGAGTGAGAGAGGGGGCTTCAAAGCATTAGAGTGCATTGGTACAGCTCTATTAAATGACATTTGTAACACATCTCCTGTGTACTTAGACACAGTAAGGGACTTCAGTATCATTTGTGTTGGACAACAGCCATTCAAGGGAGTTAAAAAATAAATTGTTGTGGTCTCTGGACCCACTGACATCTTGAAACGCGCACAGAAAGTGTTGTAGAGGGTCCTGCACACCCTGAGAAGGGGCTTAAGGTACGTGTTAATCCTGTGAAGGAATACCGTGGTTTCACATCTTTAATTTCAAGGCTAGTCTGTGAGTTTAACTCTAGGGGACAACAAATCAGTGCTGCATATGAAAAACTCGATCCCTTACATCCTCTTTTATATGGTGCTTTAGATTTCTGCATATCAGATCCCTGATAAATTTTCTTTTCTGGTTTTATCAGCTTTTTGACAGAGATTTTTTTTTGTAGGCTTTAAACACAGAGATACTAAATGAAATTGTATCCCTAATATGAATTCTGTGTATAGTGTATTGTTATAATTTTCATGTGTGGATATGTGTCTGCGCATGGAGATGACAATTTGAGGGAATAATCCTTTCATCAATGAATGTTCATGGGAAGATGTGGACTGCGAGGTTGGCAATAGTTCGTGTAGCCACAAGAGGGAGCGATGTTTTTCTCCACTGGGACATTCCTGTCGCTGGAAAGGCTCAACACTTCTTTGCAAGGTTCAAAGCCTTTCTTTTCCATTCTAACCGCTGTCTTCGTTTTTCTTTATCTCTTGGTCAAATACATGATAAAGAGGATGTTAAGTACAAAGCAGGAAGTGCAACACAATTGTTTATGAACCTCCAACCACACTGACTTTCACCTGAAAATCACCAAGTGGTTTTGAACAGTGTGTACCCACTGTACCCTGGTTAGTTAATGCCAAACCTACAGCCCAGGTCAGATATTGCTTATGTCAGAAAATTTCTCTAGAGAACATGAAAACTGCAGCCACATCTCCTGATTCTCCAGAGCTACGTTTTTCTCTCTGATTCTTTTCAGCTCCCTTGGAGGCAGCAATTGGAAATATAATTTATTTCATAATTTACTCGACAGCAAATGAATTCAGAAAGTAAATGACTGTCTTCTGCAGCTGCAGGCTGATGGTGGTTTGGTTTGTTTTTTTTTTTAACCCCTAAAACAGTCGACTTAATTTATTTAAAGTTTAAGTCCTGGACACTGGCCAGCTTATTAGGTGATTCCTGAGCTGATCTTACAAACACCTGCAGAGGTGAAACTGAAAGGTCTAGGAAAGAGGTCTAGTTACCTTCACCAGCTAAAGGCTAATGAACATACATCCACTTGTGCAATAGCAGTCATAAAACAAAGCAAAATGAGAGTAGCAGGTGGAAAAAAGCTAGTTGTTGTCAGGAGATGTTGAAGATAGAAAGCTTGAAAGAGAAAAAGCAAGAGCAATAAGAAGCAGGGAGGTTTGGCAGCTGATCCAGGAACTGCTAAGGGGCAGGAGACAGAAGTGTTTGGGGTCCTGTAGTGAGAACCTGACAGGGAGGGCTGACACGTCCTTGGCTGCTGTAGGGGAGGAAGTAGCTCTCTGGAGAAGAGGTGTAAAGGCTGGTGAGCCTGAGGCTGGGAAGTGGCCTCAAGCTGGTCCTAAAAATCCTCAGACTTTGCAGGTATGACCAAATGGCAGCAGTATGTAGCCACATGCTGGATACAGGTCTGGGTTAGTTGACCATCTGCTGCCTCCTTATCTAACCCCTTGATAAAAAAAACTCAGGCAGCAGATAATGATGTGGTCTAACAGAAACCTCTTGTCATTATGTACTCATCTCAGTTCCACCTAAGGATTACATATGTGCTATCTTGACTTACCAAGCAAATAAAGCTTGAGTGAAGTTTAAAGATGATGTTACAAATGCAGGACACCACCATTCTTGCCTTTCATTTTTCTTTATGTGCCATTTTGCATCTTGTTGCTACACAGTGACTCTCGCTTGGATTTGGTTTTGTTTTTTTAATATACTCCTGTTGATTGGGGGCTAGAGAGCTGGTAATACTTAGACATTGCTCTCCTAATAGCAACCTTGTCACTGTTCATGGGTTCTCTTCTCTGGCAAAAAAAAAAGGAGAAATGACATATGTTTGTAGCAGCGTAGCTGCAGCAGCCTCTGCTAGACTGTTGCAGCCTCGGGACACCCAGCAGTGTCCTCTTCCTCTGGAGGAGTTTGTCTTTTTGGAGGTGTAAAGAGAAGGGCCATGGGCAGGTTGGTCTCTAGGGGATTTTGTTTTCTGGGTTCTTGCAAGATCACCTTGCAGTGCTCCACAACCCTTTCTAAGATATCACGGGAGTTGTCCAACAAAACCATGTTAGCTTAACACCCTCTACACAATAACAATGTATCTGAGCTTGTGCCTTATGACATTAAGACACTTCTTTTCCTGCTATAAAATGAAAGCAACAACTGAATATTACAGTTTGGCCATGCCTAGAATGTGAAATGATGGGGAACAAACATACCTTTGGCAACATTCTCAGAGTAAATAAGGCTGTATGTAGATGGTCGATTAAGCTAGGGGATTCAATAGAAGTTTAAGTATTTGCATATGATAGAAATGATGACTGTTAGAGGGTTTTATTATAGGGTTTGATCAAAGCTATAATAAGAGTTTCAGCCTGGAAACAGAAAATATTCCTTCTCATGAACAAAGCTCTACGTGTGTATTTGACATCCAGCGTGACCAAAAGTGTTGTAACTTCTCAATGAATTTATCATAAAGAAAGGCTTTTTATTTTTTTGTCCTAATGCTATCAGAATCATAGAATGATAGGGTTGGAAGGGACCTTTAGAGATCATCTAGTCCAACCTCCCTGCAGAAGGAGCTCCACCTAGATCAGGTCGCAAAGTAATGTGTCCAGGCAGGTCTTGAAGACCTCCAATATGCTTTAGGTCAGAAAGACTGGGCACTTTTGATCTATTTTTCTTTACATAGCCATAGTAGAGAAACTTAGCCTTGGTCAGAAAATTATTTGTATGAAAGCTAATGTTTGTTTTTATCTGGTTTGCTGGTTAATTACTTTTCCTTATCTCATTTCTTATGGAAGCTTGGTTGCTTAAGAGATATGTGTTTACTTCAGTAACAGATATATGGTTAGTTCAGGTGCTGTCCTCTATTTTACAATTCATTTGTAGGAAACTAAATGATCACAGCAGTTTGTCAGCCTCAGAGTTTTTCCAAAAACACAGATCCCTTCCAGCACCACTGGACCAGGGGAGTTGTATTCTTTTTCTTTTAACTTTTGTATTGTTGCAGGCATCATAGCGTGGCTTTCATTCTCACAGTGAAGTCAGCAGTGAGAAGGAGAAATGGAGAATAGGAGTGTATGTCCAATTGTAGTCACGTTCATTGTATTAATGTGCTGGTTTCTAAAACGGTAGAGGCAAGCCAGACATTCATTGTTTGTTTTTCTCTATAAAATACTAGCTTTGATTCACAAACACACTACTAGAAAGTTCCTGATAGCATTAGTTGGAGAATGTGGAAAGGAGTAATGTTCTGGTAAAAATCTTGTAGCAATCTGGGAGTTGTTATAGAGGGGAAACTGTTTCTAGTGGGACAGTAAAGAAAGCCAGAAGAAATTCCTGCTGAGGTACAGGTGCTGCTAACTAAGTTTGAATTTGGTTTGGAACATAAAATGTTATAGGTGTAACATTTTCATCCCAGAGGAAAACAAACATTACTGTTGAAATATATATATATACAAACAGCAAACAAAACACACACACAAAAGAAATCAGCCACAAAACCCCCACCCAAAACAACACCACCACCACACTGGGTTGACAGGCAAGAGAGAGTTAGTTTCAGTACTCAAAAGAAATCGTGGTTCACTATGAGGGATGCTGAAGAAATATTAGCATGATGAGAGCAGTGCTTCTGCAGGGGGAGGAGGGATCTTTCAAGTTCAGTTAGGCCAGTCCCATGACTTCAAGTGCTTCTGCTATGCTCAGCCATCCTCTTTTCTCTTGTTTTAGTGAGATGACAAGACGAAGGACTAAAACCATATTTCATAACATTGCTCATGCTGCTAAAATGCAGCTGTGGTGCACACAACTTTATTCCTCTTTGTAGTGAAAGATTTCTAGTAGGTGCGGTCAGTTGTTACTAATGAGACGTCACAAATGTAAAGGGAGTAACAAACCAATATTCACCAAACAGATGAGCGAAACAAACTTTTTGTATTTATAATTGCATTCTTAATTCCAGTAGAGCTCAGGGAGTTTTAGTATCAGGAAGGTTATTTCACCGATGATTGAATCTCAGCCACTTCTGCTTGAAAGAGCAGTATCAGTTTGACAACTCAGAGCTTTATTGCTCAACAGCTTCGAGCAGGAAGAGGAGCTGATAGTTGTCTTGGAGGAGGCTGAGGACAGCTTCCAGAGCTGGAGCCTTGCCAGGAGTCTGGGCTAGGCTGTCTTGCTGAGATGCCTGTGCCAAAGCCTTTCTTTTCACTGAAAGTCATCCAGTAATTCACATTTTGGTCTCGTTCTGTAAAATTCTGACTGTTTAAAAAACCACTTTTCTTGAAAACCTTTTTAAAACACCAGTGATCTAAAAATAGCATGTTGCAATGCAAAAGCAAGGATTTTCTTTTTTCTTTTTCCCCAGCCACCAGGTACTTCTGGGCATGTTGTTCAAGTGTCAGATGGATGTTTTGCCCACTTCATTATTGATCTTCTTTAATACTGTGACTATCTTAGCTCATTTCCATTTACTGTTCAAAAGAGCTCTGAGCAGAGTTGCCCTCTGCTCTAGTCCTAGGAGAACAAAAGCTTACAGACATTGTGTGAATGTTAGAGAGTTTGGCCCTTTTATCTTCTTGTTCCAGTCTTCCATAATCCCAAGTATACGATCTTACTTTGCACATTTACTCCAATGGAACAAATAGCTGGTGGTGGTAAGCTCCATAATGTCCCCATTGGTTTGGAGATTACACCTCTTGCAAACACAAGGAATCTGTAGCACACCAAAATGCAATTTGCTCAGAGTAGATCTGGGAATTTATCAAAGACCTAGGTTTTATTGCTACGTCAAACTTCCTTCTTCCAATTGTTTTTCCTTTTACCTTCCTTTGCTTTCTTGTTGGGTCTCAATTTGAGTTCCCATAAAAGTCTTAACTTTGATGCGATGCGTTACCTAGATTTCCAATTGACATAATATACTGCTTCAGATGGTTTGGGTTTTGTTTGGATTGTATTGGGGGGAGGGGGGTAAGGTGTCAGTTTTATGATTGTCTAAGGTTTCCTAGGTCTCCTAAATGCTCTAAATGCTGAAGAGCTGCTTCTACATAGAAAAAAAAAAAAAAAGCTACAAAAAAAAGTAGCAACTAAAAGCTCTTAGTGTGAAGCTAAAAAAAGAAAATCTCCAAGTTCCTATACCTGTTCTCATGTTGCTATATTCTTTCAGATCTGGCTTTTTAAGCCTCCACCTCTTTGCTACATCCTTCATCTCTGCAGAGACACCCTACTTAGGTAACTTTCCATGTATAGCAAAACAGACCAGATTCATGTGCAGCGCAACAGTATCACTTAAGAGATGGTGTTGTTAAAATATTGTTACAATGGTAAAGCATTATTCTCCACCTCTTATTTTCATTTTAGAGTAATTTTCATTTGTGTTGATCAATTTATATTCTAGATTATGTTAAGAATATACATAAAAGTAGACATAGGACCTTTTGAGCTGTAGTCAACTGAAGAAAAAAAAGTTGAGTTTTATCACAGCAGACAAATGTTCTGGTTTCACTTTTGGTAGACAGAAAGATGAGTGCTTTGCATCTGTTGAGGGCTGCCAGCAAGGTGATGGAAAAGCACCTCTGCTCTGCACTGCAACTGGCTCAAAGAATGGCCGAAGTATAATTTAACTCCAGGTCCACACACCTGGCAAAGCAGCGGTTGGTCTAGGTGATGCCTGTTGCTCTTAGCTGCAGTCCCACGCTCTCTGATGCGGAACGATGACATATTATGTCTTAAAGATGCAGGAAATGGGACTCATAGGCAGCAGGTTTCTGAAACTCAATGAGGACATTGGACTGCCTTCATTTCTATGGCTCTTCCTGATGCCAGCTGTCTTTGAGGTGCTTGTCTTCTGCACTAACTGCCAGGCCAGCTTCTTCAATGCAACTTGCAGGATTTCAGTTTGGGCTTACAGAATAATACACTCAAAAGCAGTAATGATTTTTTGAAATGTCTGAATCGTTGTGAAGCATTTGGAACTCATTAGCAGAAAAACGTTAGAAGCAACTGTTAAAGTATTAGGAAACAATACTGTGTAACACAGAAAGCATTTGGCTAGGACAGTGTCTCTAGCTGTGCCATTCCCTTGGTGCACGCACCTTTCTTTGTTACCTACTGTACAAAAGAGGTGTTTACCAGCTTCAGAGTATAAGAATTGGTGCTTTATTTCATTATTAAGACTTGTAACACAGTGACCCAAAGGACTTTACAGACCTTGAACCTTTGAGTTCTTCGCCACAGCTGGGGGGACGTCTAAGATCCCAGGTGGTTAAATGACAGATGCTCCATATGTGGGTCAGGTTGTTTTCATCATGCCAAAGATGAAGGTTCCCACTCTTCATGGGGAGCCCAGCATCAGATTAGTTACACTTGGACAGATCTGCTCAGTAATGCAGTTCTCTTACATGTATCCAGCCCCATTTCCAGGAAATGACCTGTTCCTAGTAAAAAGTTCTGTCGTCTCAGCTTTTCATGTACCTGCTTTGGAGTCTTTTGGTCATGTACTATGAAATCATGTAGCATCTACTTAGCTTGCCAGATCTATCGCAAGTCATGGAGGCTCTCCAAATTGGTTCTTGGGTTCTAGATTCCACCAGGCCCTCTCCTTGGGATGATATTGCTTGGGATGAAGAGCCTACATAGCCATGGGAGGGCTATAATTTTCACAGAGGAATTTTCCATGGTCTGTAGGTGACTGAGAAGAGCCACAGCTCTTCTATAGCCATTTGTTATGCTCCCTTTTCAAAATGGAAAGCTTTTGAGGTCTTTTTATGTATGTAACTTAATTTTTACATACATAAATAAATGTTTAAAACAGCAAAATAACAGACGGAAAGCAAAATGAAATGTAACAAAATGTAGGAGACAAGCCTATCCAAAGACTCTAAGTGTGTGTGTTTGTATGTGTATGTGTGTACACGCACACACATGATTTTCTGTATGCTTTCTGGATGCATCCCAGTCACAGCTATGATATCTTCTGTGTGTTTAGGCTGCTTGTTTCTTTATGATTCTTTTGCATCATATATTAATAACTATTTAAAATAGCTCCTATGAATCAGGAAATAATTTGTTCAGAACAACACTGATCATTTCTTGAAAATCTCAGTTTTTTTGTGAAGCAGTTAGGTTCGGTTTCTTTTTTAACACCACCCATCAGCAGAAAAGCAGCTTTTTTATGCCAGTGATTGTTTATGTCAGAGTTTGCATACTGTCAATTTACTGTCTTTCACATAGTAAAAATTTTCCCATAAGCAACAACAGTATATATAGTTGTGTAATTATAGATTTAGGTAAAACTTAGAATCATAGAATGGCGGGGGTTGGAAGGGACCTTTAGACATCAACATATTTCAATTCTGTTTTTCTTATAACAAAATAGTTCTGTATTTCTTGAAGTTAGGGATCACTTTTGCCAGAGAGATGGTTTTTGCCACTTGTAAAAGTCATTACCCCATTGGCTTTGGGCAAGATGTCCAAGCGCTGTTCTGTGGCAAATGTGTTTATTTTTCTAAGAGGTGATTGTGGCTCTCAAAATAGATTCCGTATGACCATGTAGTAAATTTTAGATTTGCCAGTCTTGGCACTATTCTTTCAACGATTTATTTTCTCCTCCATATTACTTCCATGGTATCTTTAATGAGTATATGTCTCTAGCAGTCACAAGGGCAATTTGAGCCCATCTTGTTTCCTGGTAAACATCCAGTCTTCAGTGAAATAAGCTCTTCTGCATTTTAAGTTGTGTGCAAACTTTCACTCGCATTTATTATCACTTCCTTGCATTAGTCAGTGGATATTGTAGCAGCAAGTGAAAAAAAAAAAAAAAAGAGGTTTATATTCTCTAGTTCTTGGGGGAGGAGGGTAACAGGAAATAAAAGCATAACGTGTATTTTTACTTCTCTTTTAGTATTAATATTGCTACAGGGGGTAGTGCAAATCAAGCTTGATTGCTTCTATGCTAATAAAACCATTGAATGTTTGTTGTGATTTAACCCTAGCAGGCAACTAAGCCCCACACAGCTGCTCACTCACTCTTCTGCTTGGGATTGGGAAGGGAACTGGAAGGGAAAAATTGAGAAAACTCGTGGGGTGAGATAAAGACAATTCAATAGGTAAAACAGAAGCCACATTTGCAAATAAAGCAAAGCAAGGAACACATTCACTACTTCCCATTGGCAAGCAGGTGTTCATCCATCTCGAGGGAAGCAGGGCTCCATTATGCGAACGCTACCGCTCTGAACCTCCACTCCTTCCTCCTTCTTCCCCCACATTTATATACTTGGCAAGACATCACATGGTGGGGGACATCCCTTGGGTCAGTTGGGATCAGCTGCCCCCTCTCTGTCTCCTCCCAACCTCTTGTGTGCCCCCAGCCCACTCAATGGTGGAGTGGGGTCAGAAGCAGAAAAGGTACAGAGATGCAGAGAAGACAGAAGAAAGACTAGTTAAACACAGGAAAGTCTACCTAAGGCAAGCCAGCAACTGGAAGGCTGCTGGTCTTTGCAGTTTGATTCAGGCTGTGAATCATGTCACACTTTTTGTTAAAGATGTGTTCTATGATATTTTCCCTTCCTGCCAAGGGATCTCGTTAAGTATTTCTCTCTATGGGGCTCTTGCCTGGGCTGTCTTGCATTAAGCTACTGATCTTTCACAAGTTACTGCATCATTTTTGCTCTGTGGGCCAGAAGCCAAGGTACCCTCCGAAGAAGATGTATCCATTGTCCTGCCAGAAGTTGGAAAGGGACAGGAAAAAGTGGATTGAAAAAAAGCAGTGACTGTCTTTGGGAAGGACAGACAGTGGCCTGAGAAGCTGAGGAGCAGTGGGAGGTGACAGCTGTTTGGAGAGGGGGCGGTTCCCCAGTGGGGTTCCAGCTAGGGCCCTATTTATCAGGGCTTTGCCAAGGGCAAGCGTTTGGGGCAGGAGAAATTTTCTGCTCATGAGCTCTCAGCACTTTTCAACTCTGTAGGGAAGATCTGAACTGCTTGGATATAATCGCTCATGATGGCGCGAGTGTGATGCTGAGTGGTGTCTTCGCAAGGTCTCATTTTAGAAACAAACTTTATCTCACAGTCTGCTTAACCTACTGTTCTGCTCAAAAATAAAGTAACAGGCCTGCTCTTGTTCTCAGAAAATTACTTCTGATCCCAAAGGATTATTTTCTTCATTTTGGGAAAGAGGTTTATAATTGAAACACCACAAAAATTGAGTTGTTGCTTTACAGATAAGGTGATCATTACATTTATTTGCAGACTACCACCAACTAAAGACGGATAGCAGAGCCTTCTAACCTATGTAAACCCAAATGCTTTCTACCTTTCTTTCTTTCTAGCTTTAATGCCACGTTGTCCTACACAGAAATTTATGGTGATTAGTAAAAGCAAAATCTTTAAAAAACAAAACCCAAAACTGAGGGCCTGACTTATTTTTATATCAATAAAGCTTCTATAATTTCTTGGCCGTCTTGCAGCTTCAGAAAATATTCAGAGTACCAGCAGAGTACGTGTAGTGTGGGAGGGGTTCAGCTGAAGCATAAATTAACCGTATTTCATTTCCCCTTAATAAAGAATTTCAGTTTTTCCACAGCTAACTGTATAATCAATTTGCTCCCCTGCTGGCTTGCTAACTTGCTGTTGGCTTTGCTTCAATAATATCAAGCCTGTAATGAGGGGAATGGGAGGCTCTAATCACACAGAGGAGAAATAAGCAGCTGCGATTGAACGTGCAGTTTAGCTGTGCAGAATTTTGCTGCGGCTTTTATCACTGAAGAGCTCAAATACGTTTTCCCCCATGACCACCTTGCTTTGCAGACTAGAAAGCAGTCTATTCCTCTAGACTCATGAATCATATTTTACTGATTGGATGACACTAAATACCTAAATCCTGTTCAGTTTTCAGCAGCCTTGAGCTTACGCTTTCTTCTCCCTTAAAGTTTTATCTTTAAGCTGTGCTCATGTAGCCGGGGAGCATCACGGCTCTGCTCTGCTGTATTAATAACGTGACAGAATTTTGTTTTGTTCTCCTGTGAAATTGTTAGTTGAAGTATATTTTAATTGTAACATTATTGTACCACAAGACTGGGAGAAATTATAAAGAGAGAGAGAAGGGAAGAAAAAAAAGTATAATAACGGCTGAGTTTGTTTTTCCTGCCTTCACCATGCCTAGAAATTATACCCTGTGTTATGGGTTTGCTCAGTTACTCACTTGTAATTCCACATTTTTTCCCAACACTTTGGATATACAAGACACTAGTTAAACATACAAGATAAACAAAGATTATCTTTAGTCACAGTATTGCCAGACAAAAGGCTCTTCTGAGCTAGCAGTCCCCACCCCTACATTTCTATTTCTGCTCTTCGTTCTAAATGCTTTACTTCTACTTACAGATAATCTGCCTGGCAGAACTCCGCAAAATCTTTGTGTTAAATGAAACATACTCCCCCCTCCCCCCATTTTTATTTGGTTTCAGCATTTGTAGGTGAATGACTTCTGCTACATATTTGGGGGGGTTCTTCTTTTTACTTTTTTTTCCCTGCCAATGCAGAGGCAGGGGAATAAGGGGGAGGAGGGGGGGGGTTAAAGTTCAATTTTAGTTTTCTGCGTCATTTGGTCTCATTTTGACTTCTGGCCATGTGATCAGGCAGCATTCACTGCAAGGAGAGGCAGAGTGGAGACAGCTAAGTCAGTGACAAAACAGCTTAAAAGAAAAGTGAAGGTCATTAATTAAAACTGGATTTTATTTACTTTTCTGACTTAATTTTCCCTGGTTAAGAATATACAGTTATAGTTCATAAACAATTTCTTGTTGCTTCCTGTGGTGTTTTGGCATTTCCTATATTGAGAGTCATGATGGAAAAGCTTTTATTGCACACCAGCAACAAATGTCAATATTGCTGCAAAGATATCTGTCTATTTTCTATGTCATTAGAGAGTCCTCTGTGATTGCAGGATATATGCCTTGCTTGTGATGAAAATTTAAAAAACAATTTGATCTTTTTATTTATAAACAGGATGAAACTTACCATTGCTTCTATCGATGTCATGCATATAACAGTGCACAAAAGGGTCCTTTTTTGGTTTTTTGAGAGGAAAGCAGTCACAACAAACAGCACCAATCCATCATCTGTTTTTTCATGGCTTTGGAAGGCTGTCATAATGCATGTGTGTGCATGCATGCAGGCATGTGAACACACAGATGCATGCTCAGGTACCAGGAAGTCGACCGAAGGTGAGATGCCTTGTTGCCTTCACTCTCTTTCAGACTCAGAGGACCACACTATAGCCTATACTGCTGGAGCTCTGTTTTTTCTACATCTGTATTTTGGCAGTACCTGTTATATACAGTATAAAACCTGAGTCCAGAAGAAATCCTGTGGGCTACAACCTGGCATGGTGTTGTCCTGGGGGAGCCACTCTGCACTGTGCAGAAGATGGAGGTGCTGTGCAGGAGGCAGTCTGGTTGCAAGGCAGCCATGAGCCAAGAACATTCACTTGTTTCAAACTTAACTGGTAACAGCCAGAAGATGCTTTAAGAGGTGTGAGATCTTCGATATGCAATGGTGAACCTTCTCTGATGCCGTTTTGTGTGCTGACTGGATTGAGCAAGCCCAGTCCCCTTTTTACTGTATTTTCTCACTAGATCTCAAGATTTATGGAGCATGCGAGGCTTTCTGTCTTGTCTCAAAAGGCAGAGTTGCCATCGCCTTCTAATTCTTGTGATCCATCATTTTCAAATCTGAGTGCATAAAATTAAGAATGAAAGCATGTTGTTTGGGTTCTAGCACTTCAGACGATAAAAAGAAAATCAGTTATTAATGTTTTCTATTTCTCTCTCTGCATAAAGCAGGGAGGTGCTTATTACAACATGAGTCCTGAAAAGCTTCAGAGAAAAACAGCAACAGTGAGGAAAGTGCATGGAGATCCTACTGGGACTGTAGAAGTTGTTGTTATATTTATTAGAAACCAGGCCAGAAATTGTCCATCATCAAGGCAGTTGTCAGTAGCAGGCATTACTTTAAGCACTAGTTGAAACAGAAGAGTTGGAAAGCCTTGAAATAGATACAAGGGCAACACAATTTGAAGGAAGCTTTGCTGGGCTGAGGAAGTATCAAAGTCCAATGGTAGCAATGCTCTCTGCTAAACAGGGAAGTTTGTGGCTTTCTACTTCAGATGATTTAATATGATTTGAGTGTCAACTTTCAGACTGACACAGTTTTAAAATGTTGGTCAGAATTCTTGTGAACAATGCAGATAATGAGCCTCTGATCCTTGTGATGAGTACTGTTCATGGTATAATTAGAGAATTATTGAGAGCACGTACTTCTGAAAGGAAGCTGCCTGTCTTCTCTTTTCAGACCTTGATTATTGTTGTGATTGATGGAGATACCATTTGGCAGGAGCCCTTTGCAAAAGGAAGCCCTTCTCCCTAGGACTAGTGGAGAGAACCACAACTCATTTCTAAATTGCCACCATTCTTCTGTAAGAGACTTTGAGTGGTTTCTGTCTGGCATGAATTGACTCAATCAAGAAACATACCTATTGCCAACCCTTCACTGTCACATTTTTATTTAATGTTTCCAAACTTTCACTCTTGTAACATTTGTGAAAGGAAAAATTCAAAACCTCTTAACAATGTAATGTTTTCTTTGCAACCTTTAAGAACTTCTCTCTTTTTGTACACTTCATTTCAATTTGTTCCAATCTATGCCAGCACACTTGAACGTCTTCTGGGAATGAAAACAGAACCAAGATTAGCTAGTGAAAGTTGTTTTCTCTGCTATATTAGAAGAGAGATCCCACAGTAGCAGCCTGAATTTTACATACATTTTGTGCTACTATGTCAGGTTGTAAAACTTGCTCCAAATTGCTGGCAAGTATCACTTGCAGAGCTGCACTGGCATGACTGCTTTTGCCAGCTCAGCCTTCCCTTTATGGATTTTGCCTAGGCTCTCCCTGTAATAATTTTTAAAGCTTGTTATTGTATTTTCTTACAGAGTTTTTATCTCCTTTTTTCTTTTTTTAATATTATCTCCATTCTCACTGGTGCCATCAGATCCTCTTATTCTAATGTTACATGATGTGGTTCGCATATTGTTTACAACACCGTCTGCCATTTTATTAATGAAGATGCTAAACAAGATGAAACCAATTTATAAAGCTCCTTCAGCTCTCAGAGAGATAAATAAACTCAAATACTCACTGCTTACTTTTATGTTTCTAAAAGATGGCTTCAAATGGCTTTCAAGCCATATAAACCACCCTGAAGTCACTCTTTATGGAAGGTTAACAAGACACATCACAAACCCTCACATAAACCTGTGAAACAGGTCCTGCTATTTTGTGAGGACAGCCCGGTTGGGGTCTACAGGTGTTTCTTCCATTTTTAAAGCACTTTAGGTAAGATTGTATTGTCAATTTTGCTTAAGTAGTTGATATTTCTTTCAGGTGTTGCTCCTTATTTGGAACAGGCAGTTTTTCTTCTGATCTGCAGCCTTGCAATAAAAATCAAAGCAGTCAAGCATTTTCTTTGTGAAATTATTCATGATTGGTATTGAAAAGGTATGCTGAGGGGTAAATGTTCTCCAGAATATTTTTCAGTAATTCCTGACCTTAAATTTAGAAAATGGGCAACTATTCAACTACAGGTGCAGTACTCAGGCTATAAAATCCGCTTGATGCAAGGATAAGGACAAAGGAAGATTTTAAGCAGGCCCAAATATATGGCCTTCTGTATTTTTTTGTTTGGTCATAACTTTGTCCAGTAGATGTTCAAATACTGATTTGTATATTTTTCTGGACAATAGTCCTGAAATGCACGAGCATTTTTTATTGTATACTCATGCTTGAAGTTTTTTCTTAATGTGGCTATCCTGTAGACTCGGAGGTGCTAAAACCATCTCAAAGTCTTCCCTACAGTCTTCTGGCTGAAAAATAAAGAGCATTGTAATAGTAGTAATAAAAATATAGCATGTAGCCTTTATAGTTTTAGAGTGTTCTAGAGAAATTAAAGCACTGCTGCATGCTGTGCTATTAGTACTAATTGCACCACCTAATCGTGGTAATGTGGTAAGAGAAAACTTTCTCAGTGTTGCTCAGAGGTGTGGTTAAGTTGTCAGATTGAGAGTTTTTAGGCATTCCCAGCTTTTAGTCTGTTTCTTCCCCAGATTTAACATGTCTGATATTTGTTTGCTTGTTAGTGAACAGTCTGCTAGCTGATGAGCTGGGGAGATTGTTTCTCCTTCTCGTAAATAAGTTGGATTTTTTATTCATTAGAACTTTATCAGATCAGATGCCACATTTGCATTTTTCTTTTGAGGAGGTGTGATTCCTGTGTTAATACCAGTTTTTGGGCATTCCACTATGTGTTTGCCCATAATTTTCTCTGGAGTCAGTCAGAATCAGAATATTCATCAAACTTTGTGAGGTTATCTATTTCCTGAAGGCACTTTCAGGCCACAGTTTTATCAAATTGCTAGTTATTCTTTGTGCCCCAGTTTTTGTGGAAACATGAGAGGGGACCTGATTTTCAGAAAGCATTCAGCACAGGAAAACAGACCACACTGAAGTTTCAAGTACCCTGAAATTACCAACTGCTAAGTCTTGGCTATCACTGCATTCATTTACCCAGATTGTAGTCTGTACTTAGCATATCTTCTAGCATGAAAATAACAAACATTTTGTCTTGCTATAGGTTTGCTGTAGAAATCATCTAATTTAAGGGCTTTCAAGGGATGTATCATTCCTGTGCTTTACTGGATTTTTAATAACAATTTCAACAAAATTGTTAAGTACCAATTTTAAATCCTCCCCTCAACTGAGTTTATCTTGCCTATTTATGATACAATGGAGTATTTTTCACTTGGTTTTTAGTTTGCTTAGTATTCTCATGAAGAAATTGTAGTTAGGATGGTCTCACTATGTTTCTCACCACAGTCACTTGTTCATATCAGGTATTTGTTTTTCCCTTATGAAATCAAGGTGCTTTCACTGATCTCCTAAATATACCTTGCTCTTCTGTACAATACTCTGTTTTCTGCACAGTGACTATTTGTTTGGGGAGTTTATCCTTTTGAAATTTAATGCAGATATAATTCTTTGACTTCCATCCTCAGAGATGGGACTTCTAGTGTAATTTCTAATGAAATTAAACATGCATGTCACAAAACTTGTGCTTAGTGAAAAAACAAAGATCTGGTTTGTGTCTCAAGTTATATTGTAGAATTTCAGTGAAGGGCTTGGAGAGCTGTGCTTCATTTCTTAATGGAACTATATGGTTTTTTTGCTGTCCATTATTTTGTTCATTTTGAAAGATGGTATCTCAGTTTTCCATGTGTAGTTTCTATATTCACTCTCCAGATAACCTAAGAAAAATATGTTGTTTACTTTAAAAGATTTCAAAGTCTGGGCAAGCGGAGATAGGGAGACACAAATCCGTTTGCATGACAATATTATACTGCAGGCCTGTATATTCTTTTCTTCACAAGAAATGGGATTATGGCACGAGTATACAGGATTTCTTATCCATATAATTTGATGGCAGGAAATATTAAAATAAACTATAAACTCAATTTGCAGCTTGTCTTAGGGAGGAAATTGGGATATGACTGGGTAAAATACAGATTGCATACTAGCAGCTAAAAAACGTGGATTTGCAGAAATAGAATGATTACATAAGGTTCTCTGTCATTTTCTTTCAGCAACATTGAATATAATTACCTTACCATTTATCTTAGTAAATGTTAGGTTCCCAAGCAAAGCTACATAAACACAAATTTTTGTATCCTTTATAAATGCTGAAGAAGCTTTGACTAACTATGTTCTCAGTGAAATTTCTGTGCCTTAAATCACACAATCAAATCAACTAAGGAATCGAAGTTCAGACAAAACAGTTATTACTTTGTGGGATATTCAGTTCTACAAACAGAATTAGTATTTGGTTAGTATTTTAGAACAACGAGGACATAAGTTTTAAAGGTGCTGAACCTCCTCTAATTACTTTGTAAGTGAATTAATTGCTTATGGAAGCTATTCTATTAAGATACAAGGAAATTACAAAATGGGCTCCTTTCCTGTGCCTCAGGTCTATCAGCAGCAGACCCATTTTTCTTATGCTCATTTTGAGCCTGTGCTCTTTTTATATGAAAAGTCAAAGTGGGGACCTGTTGGTACTGACTTCTAAGGCTGCTCTTCCCAGATGTGCTGCCTGGTATGCAAAGCCACACAGCTTATGAGGAGACGCACTACCTATGGGAAGCGGGGGCAGGGTGTCCTTTTGTTGCCATCATGTAGGACTCTCATTTTATTTTCCCACATCTGACTGATGCTTACATTTCAAGAAAGGAAGTTCGACAGAAAAGAAACATTTGGGTCTTTTATTAAAAAAAAAAAGCAAGAAACAAAGAAATCTCAGACATTTTATTATTTTTTGTATTGTTTCTTCACTCTGATGTTGTTTTAAATTACAAGTAGTTCAATTATTTGTTTTCCTGTTGATTGTGAGGCACCCTTGAGGTTGAGCGCTTGCTTTGAAGGGCTGGGGGGCTACATTGCACTTAGCACTGAGGGCAGGAATCCTCAGCCTCAGCCACCCCTGGCAGCATGTCCTCCCTACCAGTGCATCTCCTCCAGTTACACTTGCTCAAGATGAGAGATAAAGCAACTTCTCTGGGGAAAAAAGACAGTCTCAATGAAAGAGGAAGTAAATATCAAGAGAAGATATACTAGAGGCAAGGATTGTTTTAATGAGGTGCAGCTGAGGGTAAAGGAGCACACCACTAGAAACTGTATGGGTGCAAGTCCAAGAGGAGTAAATTTGTGCCTCAGTCCTGACTTAGGCCAGAAGGGGCCACCTGTCCCAAATGGTAAATAATATCTCGTTATTCTGGCTGAGAAGTCCAAAGCTGTTGATTTATATAATTTATGGAAGTCAAAGTCTTGCATTGCTTTTTTCACCTTTAAAACCACACTGGGATTGCTAGTTTATATCAACTTTGACAGTTTGGCTTCCATAGTGGTTTTGTTCAGAAGTTTTACAAGTCTGTTCTTCGGTGCCTAAATATTTGCCTGACTTACGATGCCTGAGCACCTCCTGCATCTGGAACCTCCAAATGCACAGAGGTTTGGATGTGAGGGTTAGGGCTTAATCACTGACGTATAAAACATGCTATGCAATCAACTGTGAAATAATACAAATGAGCAGTGCTTTTTAACAATGTTAAAAACAAAGTATGTGTAGGGACTTTCAAGCTTTCAGTTTGGACCTGACACACTGCAAGCTGTTTGGCTTCTATTGCCCTGCTCATAGGAGCATTTTCTCCAGAGAGTTATTTATACTTAAAACAGGCAATAAGTAGCAGTATCAATAGGAAGAGCCTGCAGAGAGAGAACTGCTACTAGCTTTAATAAAAAAGCATAGCATATAGCTGGAGAAAGTTTGTCTGTGATGTGGTTTTACTGCGTACAACTTCTTTTGCTTTATACAAGTGACGTCAGTGCTGCAGTTCCATGCCAATGCGTGGAGCAGAGTGAGAGTAACACAAAACGTTCATGTAAAAAAGAACTGACGCAAGGCTCTGATGCAGATTTCTACCTACCTGTGTGTGAACCAGTTACACAAGAACTACAAAGTGCTCTTTTTCTTTTTTTTTTTCGTAATAAGTGGTAGATGCAGACACTATGATTTGAGGTAGGGCGAGGTTCCTTTCTGCTTGTATTTAGGATAATCCTTGCATTTACAAAACACAGTATAGCGCTGAATCTTCATATTGTCTCTTGACAGCTTTTTTCAATAGAATCATTCTCTATTTCAACATAGATTCTATCCCTATTGCAATCTCTATAATATTTTCTCATGGTTTTCCTATCTGGATTATAGATAGGTAGGTCTTAGAAGAATGTATGAAGCTTGAGATTGCTGCAAGTATAAATAAAGAGACATTTCCATACCTTGACTATTCAGGAACTTTTTTTTTCAATGAACTTTTCCACTTGCTCTGAAGTAGCAATTCAGTCCTGATTTGGTTATGGATTATGGGATATCTAATATGTATGTGCATTTCCTTGTTTAAGAAACAACTTGATTTTCAGTTTCAGCTTAATTTGCATTTAAGTTCCAGAATTTCTTACTTCAGTCACCAAACTGGCATTTTGCACATAAAGAGGAGAAATTATCTCTCAAAAGTATTCTTGTTTGTTAGAATTTTATCTGCCCAGAAATATGTGTAGTTTCACTTTTTGCTTTTCATTTTTAGCTTCTACTACTTTGTCTCTTTTACTTCAGCCTGTTTAATTACAATGAATATGAATAGTTACAGCTGGTGATTTAATAGATGGCATTTTATGACTATTATGTGTATATGGACACATTTTGAGATATAATGCACTATATTGCAAATGGTAAATACAGATTTTTAAAGCAACATATTCTGAATGTTGTTGTTCAGATGAAGTTCCAAATGTTTAAACACTATGCTGCTACAAAATAAACAGCGTTAATTAGGATTTACTCTTGCATTATTTCTTCATTCCATTGTTTGGGGTTTGCCAGCTCACTTGATTTTCTTGTTTGGGTCATGTGAATTAGGCAGGCTTACTCAATGTAGACAAGCCTACTACTCCTTGCTCGTGCTCTCTCTATTATCTGTTATAACCTAACTTAGTTATAACTTACTTTTTTCTAGTTTTTCCACAGAATAGTGAGTAAGTACTTGGGAAATAAGCTCATGCAGTAAATTGCAATTTATTAGTACATAGTTGCACAGGCCATCTGATGGTTAAATAGAAAATGCAGTAGTTGATTTCTCTAACCAACATATTTTATCACCCCATCAAAATTTGCAAGTATTCACAATCAATGTGTCATGAAAGAGGATGCTAAGAAACAGGCAGTGAGAAATTTAACACACTTTCAACTAATGAAACAAATAGAGTTCTTGAATAGTATTATGAGCAGCTCCTCCAGAGAAAAGGGATGTAATCCATTTAATAGAAATACGCAATAACTTACTTGGTCCTTATGTGTAGATTACAAACCGAAAATGCATTCTGTCATAAAATGGCTTGTACGATGTTTGTTATGGAAAACAAAACCATGTATTTTTTTATATAACACACCAAACTGTATTGTATTTATTAATATTGACACATTCAAAACTATACACAAGTTATAAACAGCTATATGTTGCTTTCCTTATATAGTACTCATTCTACATGTCACAATCCAGGGTTCCTACTTCATCACTGTTATTAAAGGAAAGCTAAAGATTTTTATCAAAGCAGTAGGAGATGAGATTTAAAGTGTTTTTAAAAAAATGTGGCAAACAAGCTTTGCCTCAAATTTGTAAGTATTTTATTAATCTAAAGTATTGGATTTATTAATTTCTTTCACTGATTTCATTTTAGCATGAAAAAATACATGGATCTATGTGTGGATAATGACTATGAAAAAAAAATTAAAATACATAGGTAGCAAACAATTTTAACTAAAAGCATTCTTGGAAGACACATTGTATTATGCATGATTCTGTCTTGTAAGAACTAGCTAAAACCAGGCCCAGCAGCTTCACCCAAACAAACACATTTCAGTTTCTCACTCCAAATAGCTGAAATAGCCTACTGATTAGCAAGGTACTTAGGTATGTAAGTAGTCTCAGTGAGTATCCCCAGCAAAGCTAAATATATTTACCAAATCACTTACCTAAGGGTGTCTCCTGAATTTTTTGAATTGTTGCATTGTTTACCCTGCTCTAGTTTCTACCAAGAGTGACTCAACAACAGTTAAGTAGCTGCTGCAGTAGGACACCTTTCTATCCTACCAAACACTGCACTTGGCCAATTTTTCATTGTTTCTTTTAATTCTGCACTCTCTGGGTGCAGAGGGGAGGTGGAGGCTGTGTTTCTTTTTGTATGTTTGTTTTTCAGTCCAACTTTTTTGCAATAAACTTGTACAGTCCTTAACAAAATGGGGGTTTGTTCAACAACAAATCACTGCAACAGCAGGGGTTTAGTTCCCTGTCTGAACCTATAGTTATGTGACATGTTTCAAAAAATTATACAGGTATGAACAGAATATCTGAGAAAATGTGACCATCTCAGTTCCAGAGGCATAAATGTTATCTTTCTCCACTCTTGTGGGGTTTTTTTCCTACAAATCAGATTGATTTGGTGTAAGACTATAATGAGACATTGTTAAGACTTTTCTGTAGTTAGAAGAATGGTTCTCTGATATTTCTCATCCTGCTTTGTAGAAATACTACCACTATAGAAAATAATGACTCTGCCATTGTTTTTGGAAAAAAAAAAAAAAAAAGGCAGCTCTATATATACAAGCAGTAGCTTAATTCTTTGTTTCTTACCCTTTGATTTAGTTTTGATTTTGCCAAAATGTATGAATGTTAATGCTTTGGACACCTCTGTTAGATTTCTTTAAATTCTTCAAAAAAATAGTGACTGAGGTCTTCAGTTGAACTGGTGTATATATTTACATTCATATAGTGTCAGTAACAATGCATTAAACTGCACTTTGAAATTTGGAGGTCCTCAAGTTAGGGTGCTAGACCCGATCTCTGAACAAGGAGTGATTCCGTGCTGTTAGAAGGTGCAAGATGAATAAAATGATGTCAGCCTTCATGGCAAATGAAGTAATGCTTCCAGCACCAATAAGGCCTCAAAATACACAGTATGCTCAGTATCACCAATGCATATTTTTCTCTGCACCAATTGAATAAAGTCCATAGCAGCAGCTTGAATGAGCAGGGGCCAGCATAACATGCTCTCAAAGGAAAGCTGGAAAGAACTGGGATTGCTCAAGCTAGAAAAAGACTGAGGAGAAACACTGCAACAACTCTGCAGAGGGATGAGAGCTGGCAAAGAAAGAGGAGAGGGGAAAAAAAAAAAAATCTCCATATCTATGGTAGATCTGAGGAGAAGATAAAGACCAAAAATGAAGTAAAATAAACCCTGTTTAAGCATTAGATAAACTGATGATACAGAGAGTAAAGCAATGCAGTAGCCTGGGAGGCTGGGATGTTTTCATCACAAGTCATTAAGAACAGGTTAGACCAAGGCATTAGAAGTGAGATAGGTGTTGATCATCCTGCCTTAAAGGAAGGGGGTGGAAACGATGGCCTCTTGACCTCTTTCAGCCTCATGATCTTGTTGTTTCTCTTTTTCTGTTTTCAGGGTATATATTTAACCAACCCAGATGCATTTAAACCATGAAGGAATGTGATAGTTTTCTATATAGAAATTAGATTCCTCCTCATACTTTGGCACTCTCTGATGTAAAAAACGGACAGCTTTGTCTCAGCTCAGTCTGTCCCTCATGAGACTTTTTTTCCCTTTGGTAAGTACAAGACCAAGTGTGTGGATACAAGTTGGCTTTGGAATCAAAGCCGTGTTTTGGCATCCCAGCAAACACTGTGTCTGTAACCATCTCATCAAATACTCTTGAATTGTCGGATGCAAGATCTTTCTTCAGTTTAAGAATCAAAAAAAGGGAGGGGAAAGCTATGACTTCCAACTTTTCTTCTGAAAGGGACAGCACAGAAAGGACTTCAAAGGGCGGGAGGAAGCAGTAGCTTCATATCACTTGTCTTCCAAAATATTAGGGCTAGAGTGACTCTTGCAAAATACTTGTTAGTTTAGATAGGCAAGCAAGACTATTGACAGAGGCCATTACCTTAGCTGTCAGGTTGGAGTCACCAGACAATGCTAAGGCTGAGCTGATTAAGTTATGTGTAAGTAAACACATAGTTACAAGTTGTGTTTTTTACAAACCACGGAGTGCATTTGTATCATCTTTCAAGCACCTATTCAAACTTGTATTATCTTACTGAAAATACAAGCCCTAGGTTAGTTTGTAAATTTCTTAGCTCCCTTCCACTTTGTTGTTGTTGTTTTGTTTTACCAACCAGCTTTACTGTTTAATAATTGGGGTTTCAAACATTATTATAATTATTACAAATGTTTTTGAAGATTTAAAAGTTGAATGAGTGGAGTGGAATGGCATAATAAAAAAGATCAAAATGTAGTACAATCATAGCTTCTTCCTCCTTCAGCCTTGGCTTTGCTAACCTTCCTATTTCCCGATAAGCCATATTTAAGGGACATATAACAAGCACATGTAGTAAAACCAAAAGCAAAATCCCTGCCTACAAAACCCAGAGATGTGAGAATGTATATTGTAGGATCCCAACTTCAGAGATGTGAACTTTTTTTACTTACACAGAGCTGTCTTCTTGAGTATGAAAGAAGGCAAAAGTGGAGACTTTGTTTTGGTGAGGTGCTAATTCTGATGCCCAGTGATTATTTACAAGTCAACACCATTACCTTTCCTTCCTGGTACAAGAAACAAAAAAGAAAATCATAGAATTTCTTGCTGTACTGTGAGCAATGAGTCATCTTGATCCTACATATGAAGGTTCATGTGGTAATAAAAGCTGAAAAGTGGGGAAAGCCAGTTCAAGGAGACCAACCCAGCCTTCAAATCCAAGGAGCTGTTTGGGGAAAGAAAGGACAGATGTCCAAAGCTGATCAGGAAAATCTTCAGCTCTCTTGGTTGCTCCACACTCCCTGGCTCAGATTTCAATAATGACTGTTCCCCATCCCTGATGCCTTTGGTGAGTCAGATGAAGCTGATGCTAAGGAGCTTTCAGAAAGCATGCAATTAGGGTGAGATGGACAGAGTCTCAGGGAATGGAAAACTGTCCTACTGTCAATATCTGTCCTACTACATGGTCTAAAAAGCTCAGGGACAATATTTTTTTTCTAATATTTGTTAGATTAAAATGTTTCCATACAAAAATTTGGTTTTCCTACAGTTTAGGGTTGGAAATAAAACCAAGAATAGGAGCTTAGGAAACTGTAATGAAAATGTAGTTATTTTTATAATAAAACCCTTTTTTTTTTTTTAAGCCAGCAAACAGCTGAATATCTGAATTTACAGAACTTGAACTTCAAACTCTTAAATCTATCTTGAAGTGAAGCCAGACTCCTTGTATTTCCTTCTTCATACTTTATGGACTTCATATTTACTTCAGTTGAAGGTTTGTAAGATCAAGCTTCTGTGCTATCTGTAAATCAAAAAGCTATCTGTGGCCTCAAGTTTAGAAAGCTATTTAACTGGTTCTGTGACTAAATCACTGTCATTCTTCCATCTTGATTTCATCTCTTTCATAATGGCATTAAGAACTGTAACAGAGAGAGGCAGATATTAAGTCTGCTGCATGAAATGTGCTACTTGTACAGACATGCTGAGTTTTTACCAATTAAAAACATGCTTCACCACCACTCAGATTTTTTTCTAATGTATCTTCTGTGCTCTAAATACATGAACTCATGAATTTACATGTGTACATAACTCTAGATTTACCTAGTACGTGTCCAATGGAGAACATTGATCATCCTCAAGGTGCAACCAGCTTCCTAGTGAATTTGGAAAGTGCATTCCACATAAAAGATGTAGGGTCACTTACATTGAGGTGAGGCGAGGGTTCTGCAATCTTTGTGACAGGAGGAAAGTATTCTAAAGTACGTGGTCAGTGATGAGATGTAATTGTTAAATATGAATTAGCAAAGCTGCTAACTTTTCAGAGGACAATCCAGAGCAGCACAAAGGCTGTGTCTAGAGGGTTTGTTTACATCTACACTTGCTAAAGGTGGGATGGCTTTTAATTTCGCAAGATGCAAAAGCTTGTGTATTTAAGTGTAGGAAATCAGGAGAAGACTGTGTTATAGAACTCTAAGCAAAATGTAATTTAACATATTCAACAGTGTAATTACCAGGGGAAGACAACACTGTTCATTCAATATCAAAACCACAATGAAGCACTATATTTCTTATATGTACTCTTTTATATCCCCTTGAATGTGTAAGTTTTATAAATTCTTTTTTGTTTACATTTGGGTTAAATTTTTGGGTTACCTTTTTGTTTAAAGTCAGAGTATGGTGGTGACCTATTCTTTTTTTCATGCTTTGTAGGAGGAAAGGCAATGCCTTTTGCATAGACTCCATGAATATACCAAGTCATCTATTAACTATTAACATATATTAACTATTGTTAAGCACATAGTGTAGGATGAGAATATGGGAGAGACAGAATAAAAACCTATTGAAAATAAAGATTAAAGGGAAAATAACTGGGAAAAAAAAGAGGTGGTTAAAGTGTGAAATAAAGCAGAGTAGCAGAAAGAATTCAGTTTTCCACAAAAAGCATCACAGAGCCACAGAATTCCTGAGGTTGGCAGGAACCTCTAGGGGTCATTTGGTCCATTCTCCCTGCTCAAGCAGAGTCATGTCCAGCAGTCTGCCCAGTAGACACTACCCCTTTGCTTGTGGATGGAATTTGGTGTCACCTGCTCAGCAGTTTCACCACAATGTGCGAGAATCACAGAACCACAGAATCTTAATGGCTGGAAGGGACCATGAAAAATCATCTGGTCCAACTTCCCTGTCAGAATAGGACCACAGGGACTCATGCAGGTGGGTTTTGACTGTCTTCAGAGAAGGAGACTCCACAGCCCATCTGGGCAGCCCATTCCAGTGCTCCATCATCCTCACAGAGAAGAAATTCTTCCTTATGTTTATTTGGAACCTCTTATGTTCCAGCTTGTATCTGTTGACCCTTGTCCTGTCACTGGACATCATTGAGAAGAGCCTGGCTACTTTAGCAGTAGATTTTGTTTGTCTGATACATTACTTCAGGTGGTCACCATTGCTATACATTGTTGAGGGATAGTGGCAGAAGCAAGTGGCTGAGTAAATGGAGGTGCAGGCCCGGCAAAGTAAAAATGCAAGGGCTTAGGTATTATATTACAATACAGGAAAAATATATAGACTTCTAATACTAGTATAGCAGTTGTGTTTTAGCTCTACAGGTTTATTTCCCTCAGTGGAAAATGATTTTATCTTGGCATGAACTGCTACCAAAGCAGCATAAGTAAAATGAGTCATTTGTTCTATCATTAAAGTATTTGCACAAGTATTGATTAAAATTCTAATTCTTAGCCTATGCATTTATAACTTTCTTCCAAACATTTTATAAGGTGAAATTTATCTTGATTGATTTATTGTATTTAAAAAGTATAGAGCTTTTCAAGGTTACATGATTTTTTAAAAATGAACGTGAAGCAAATTATTAAATGAATAAGACATCAACATATAGCAAGATGTTCAATTACTGACTTTCTAATTTACAAGCTTGAGGTTCAAAAAAACGTTATTTTTTTATGCCTGAAGTTTTTCTCAGACAAAGAAGAAAAAAAAAATCTTATTTTTAGTTCTAGCACATAGGCACTATACATCTAGGATATGCTCTTCACTGCAAGCTCTTAATGAGTCCAGTATGTAACTAAATCAAATGGCAATAAAGCCAAAGTGCCATTGAAGAAGCTGAGCTAGATCCTGGATGCATCAAAAGAGCATCATGTAAGTCAACGTGTTTTTTCAAGAGGGCAGAATGTGGTCAAGAGCTAATGGAAGAACGATAATCAGTGATAGTTGGAGGTGTGGTGTGAGGTCAGAAGGGCACATTAATTATGGTAACAATAGGGTGTGTGTATCATGACAGATGCGTGTGTATTGTGTAAAGGCAGTGGTTACTGGAAAAAAGATGAATGTCATGTCCATCTTCAAGGAGAGAGATCCAGGGAACTACAGACCAGTCAGCCTGGCTTTGTGGGAGGATTAAGTAGTAAGTCCTCTAGGATACCATGTCCAGGTGTTTGGAAGACAAGAAGGTGACAGGGGAGAGGCAGTAAAGGTTTACAACAGGCAAACTGTGCCTGACCAATGTGACTGCTGGTTCTAGTGAGATAATGGAGTCTATGGAGAAGGGGAGAGCAGTGGATGTCACTTGACTTTAGCAAAGCTTTTGGCACAATCACTCATAGACCATCTTTAACTCCATTGGAGAAGTATGAGCTAGGTTAAATAGAAGTTTAGATTAGAAACTGTCTGGACAATTGGGCTCAAAGGGTGTTATAGGTTCAGCCATTGGCCAGTATGGTTTAAAGGTGGATACTAGGACTGATGCTGTGTAACACCTTTGACAGTGACCTCAGTGATGAGATGAAGTGCAGGTGATGGCAAATTGAGAAGGAGAAGTTAGTGCATTGGAAGGACCTGATAAGACACAGAGCTGCTGGAGCAAGTCTGGGGGAGGGCCACAAAGATAGTCAGAGGGCTGGAGCACCTCTCCTTTGGAGATAGGCTGAGACAGTTGAAGTTGTTTGGCCTGGAGAAGGCTACAGGTAGACCTGGTAGCTGCCTTCCAGTACCTAAAAGAGGCCATAAGAAAGATGGAGAAGGACTTTTTTACAAGGGCATGTAGTGACAGGACAAGGGATAATGACTGTAAAACTGAAAGAGGGGAGATTTAAATTAGATACTAGGAAGAAATTCTTTACTTTACTGTGAGGGTAGTGAGACACTGTAACAGGTTGTCCAGAGAGGCTGTGGATGCCCCATCCCTGGAATTGTACAAGGCCAGGCTGGACAGGGCTTTGAGTAACCTGGGCGAGTGGGAGGTGTCCCTGCCCATGGCAAAGAGGCTGGAACTACATGATCTTTAAGAACCCTTCCAACCCAAACCATTCCACAATTTGATGATTCTTTGATCTCATCAGACTGGAGTAATGGGCTGGCAGGAACCTTAAGAAATTCAATGAATGGTGGCACAGCATTCTGGGTCTGGGACAGAATAGCCATCCACCAGAAAATAGCTTTACAAAAAAGAATTTGGGGATCCTAGTGAGCAATAAGTCAGTCATCAGTAGTGACTTTGTTACAACAAAGTTCAGCAACATTCTTGGCCACCATAGAAAAAGAATAACCAGCAAGTTGAGAAAAGTGTCTTTTCCCATCCATGGAGTACTTGTGAGATCACATCTGGATTACCGTGTGCAGCTTTGAGCTCCAGAGTACATGAAATATATGGACATAGAAATTCAGATCCAAAGGAGAGCTGCCACACTGCTGAGGGAGCTAAAGCACAGGATGTACAAGAAGATGCTGAGAAGGTCGGGCTGTTAATCTTAAGCAGAGAAAGCTGGCATGAGTTTTATTGTTCTCTACAGCTAGCTTATGGGCAGGTGCATAGCATATGGAGTCTTTGAAGGTCTACAGTGGCCTTTTCATTGTGAGAGGCTTCAAGCAGAAGATAGAACAGACACATTAGATATAAGGGAAAAGAAAAAAAATCAGAAATATGAATTCCACATTGGAACAGGTCTCCAGAAAGGCTGTGGACACTTAAACCCTAGAGACATTTAAAACGCAGCTGGATATGACCCTGGGAAACCTAGAATAACTTCAAAATTGGCCCTCCTTGCAGCTGAAGGTTCAATCAGAAGATCTCAGCAGGTCCTCCCTATCCTGAAGAAGGTGAAGATGGTCTAGGAGATTTAAATGGTTTCAAATTTAATTTTGTTTTCTTTGTGGGCTTGAGTTAGGTACATACTGGGCCAACAAATACCTTATTGGTTTCATAAAGACCATATTTAAATCCACTTGGGAAGGTTAATGAGTAAGTGGGGACTCAATTCCCCATAAAGGTAGGCAGAGCAATTCTACAGTGTAAATGCAGCTGTTCATGAAAAAGGCTTTTGTGCACCAACAGCTGCGTTACATTTAGCCCCAGTGTCAGCAGGTGCACATAAACCCTTCTTCCTCACGTGTTAAAGCTGCAGATAGAGCTTTATGAAACAGCAGCCGTACCTGAGCAACCTACCAAGTTCATAAGCATTCAACAACTTAGTTTTAACCTTTCACCTTACAGAAGAATAACTTATTTGGAAATCCATTCGAAACACATCTGCAAACACTAGCTTTACTCACAGTACCCTGTGTACCAAGTCTTTAAGAAATACATAGAAAACAGTAGGTAAGAAAAAACTAAGCATTGACAACATATGGCTATACTGATCAGATAAACAGGGTTGCCTTCAGATTCTGGGGTTTGGGTTTTTTGGGTTTTTGTTTGTTTGTTTGTTTTCTTAACCAAACATTGACAATTCAAAATAATTAAAAACCTTGCTCTGTGTTAAATTTCACACTAGGAAAGGTTTGCATATCTCTGTGAATAACCAGATGAATGCATAAAGTGATGCTGAGAACAAAGTAACTGGCAGAAGTATAAATGGGAGGAGGATGAATATGAGAAGATGACAGAAAGCTTGTGTTACTTGTGTTTACCACAGATGCAGCTTCTGTCAAAAAACTAAGCCCAGCTCTAGTCAGCATGCTACAGCAATGGTGATGTTGGAGAAAGCTCAAAGAAGACCTGTAATGCTAAATAAAATCCATCACTGAAGTTTCCTATAGGGAAGATGGTGCTTTTCCTTTAAAGAATACTACTTAGGAATAACATACTTTTTGTACACATTCTTTGTACACAGTGATATTTGTAACCAGGGTTTTGGCTTCAGATGACAAAATGTATCTGCTCCCAAGTTAGGAGCTAGTAACAAATTTCAATGGATCTGAGCGTGTGCAGTGAAATCCCCTCTCCCACTCAGTTTGACAAATACACTAAGTCACAACAGACTCAGGGCTTTTTGTCAGTGTTAAGACCATAAACTTTGCATTACATGAGCTATCTTTTATGTTTGTACTGCAGTGAGTTAAAAGGTCTTTCTTGCTTTTGCCAGTGGATTTAGGTACTAGTTTAATAAAGACTTTGGGTTATGATAAAGTAAGTGTGAACTTTGAAAAAAAACCCCAAGCATTCATAAACAAGAAATGCTGGCATTAAAATGATTCATGGAATTCTAAATTGGGCTGCTTGTGGTCATAAAATTAAAGATATTTTGGAAAAAAAAAAAAATCCAGAAGACCACTGTTTCACTTAACCCAGGAGAACAAATGAATCATGACTGTGAGGTAAATGAGATTATTGCCAGTCCTTATTTGCTACAGAGATTTGCATAGATATAGCAAATCTGGCCAGAGGAAAAGCACTGCTTATCCAGAACTCTTTGCCCCAGGTTTGGGGTTTTTTTTTTCACATACAAGCTACACTCATTTGATATGTTATTGCAAGGTAATATTCTGATTTCCCTGCTCCCCAGACAGAATTAACCTTCAATCTCTTCGCTACCTGTCCATGTATGGTCAGAGAGGAAGAGCTTCCTGAAGATGGAGTAATCTCTTTGTCAAGTAGAACCAGTGAGGAGGGACGCTGAGAAAGGTCTGTCCTCACCAGCTGCTGCATGTCCACTTGTCTCCTGGAGATGCCAAAAGCATTTCACCTGAAACTGTGGCATTTAATATAGGTAGGATCTCTGGTTAATTTAGCATTGAAGCTCTTATTGGGCATACATGAACTACAACCCCTCCAGCTCCATTTCCTACTGGAAGCAAATTCAAATAAATTTCTTACGGTTATCCCTCCCATAATTGAGATTTTTCTCCAGAAGAGGAGAATATTAGAAGTTTTCAGGGACTTGGTTACAAATAATTTTTTAACACAGGGGAGCATAGTGTGAAAGACCATTTTCCTTTGATTTGTTTGGACAAACAATTGGACTATTTTTGCCCCGTGAAATGAAAAAGCTTTAAAAAATGGAATCAGATATAAGTATGGAAAATTGTACTCAGTACGGTTGGGCAAATGCAACTGTATGAAAAACAAGAGTTATGCGCAAAAAAGTACTTGACGAGCCTAATTGCATGCAGAGTTAGCCATACCACCAGTAACAATGTATAATTTCTGGATAGGTGCAGTAAAACTCAGGACTGCACACCCATGTGAGAAAATGTCAAAAATAACAATTGTTACAGTATCTAAGAGTACAGCTCTCCATTATTGACACATGTGAGAACGTAAGTCTTTTAAGATAGGATTTCTGCACTGTGGATTGCTTCTTGAACTAAAGGGCAATGTTTAACAATCACCCTCCAGCCCTTAATAATTTTTAACTCGGGTATTCACTCTGCCAACCCAGGAAAAGCTTGCATCTTCATTCCCTTATTCCTGCGAGCAAGACACGGTTGATGCTGTGTATTTGTGACACGATTTTCAGCATGTTTTCTTTCTTTTCTTTTTTCTTTTTTTTTTTTTTTTCTTTTTCGGGAGCAAAGAAAGGAAATAAGACAGTTCCCCCCGCCTCCTTGTTTTCTGTGAATATGGGCTGCTCGCTCTGATCCCGCTTCAGAGCGACGTTCCTCCGAGGGCAAACGGCCCTTAAACCACCCTTAAAAGCTCGCCCTCGGAGGGCGAAAGACTTTTTTTTCCCCTTCCCTTCCTCCCTTCCCCTTTCTCCGCCGTGCGGGTGTCGCGGAGGCGGCTCCCGGGAGCGCCGCGCAGGGCTGCGAGCGAGCGAACGAGCGAGCGAGCGGGGCGGCTGCCATTGTCCCTGCGGGCGGGGAGCGGAGCAGCCCCGCGCTCCGGCGCCGGCATCAGCCCGGAGCGGCGGCGACCCGAACCCGGGGCCCCGCTGCTCTGCCGCCCTCCCGGCCTCCCCCAGCCCCAGCCCCAGCCCGCGGCGCGGCCACTGCTGCCTTGCCCGGGGGCAGGGGGGAGTGACTTGTGCCTCCCCCCGCCTCCTCCCCGTCCAGCCCTCCGCTGGGTAGAAGGGGAGGAGGAGGGCGAGTGGTGGGAGGGTTCTCCATTGAAATAAACAAGCAGGCAGTTATTAAAACGGGAACATGGCGGCCGCAGTCCCGGCTTCAGCTTCATCTTACAAAGCGAAGGTCAGCGCCGGCGGCAGCTGCGGCGGCAGCGGCGAGAGACGGCACTGACCCCGGTAACGGCTCCCACACGCCCCCTCGGCCCCGGCGTGGCGGGGGGGTGTGCCTGAGCCCCCCGCGCCTCCCCGGCCGGCTTGTGTAACGCCGGGGGGACGCCCGGGGCCGCGCCGGTGCGCGGAAGGGCGGCGTTGGCGGGCGGCACCGCGGCCAGGCGAGGCGGCTTCCCCCGCGCCGGCGGCGGGGGGAAGCGGGGCGGGGACCGCGGTCCCCTCCGTGGGGAAACCAGAGGGGAGCCGGGGGGTTGTGGGGGTACGCAGGGCCGCCCGTCGTTGGGGCATCGTGCTCGCCCCCCCCGGGTCTCGGCGTGGGGGGGGGGCGCGGGTTTACTTCCCCGGGACGTCCGTTTCGGCGGAGGGAGGAGGAGGTGGGGGGGGGGGGGAGCAAAAGCGGCATCCCCACCCTGCCGGGTCGAGGGGGCTGGTTTCCTGCGCTCAGCCAAGGCGCAGGTCGGGTGCCGCCTCTCCGCACCCCTGGCCGGGGGGCGGCGGGGCGAGAAAGTCCGGCGAGGCGAGGTGCGCTGGGGGGCTGATGCGGAGGGCAGGGGGTTGTCATGCCCTGCTCGTGCTGGGGGAGGATGGGGCAGCCGGCGTGCGGAGGGCAATTTTCAAAGGAGCGTTCAGGACGTTTTTTTTTTCCCCCCCCTCGCCCCTCAGCTCACATCGACAAGGAAACTTGAGGGAGGGTCTCTCTCCGTTGACAAAAGGGTGATTTGGGGAGCAGGGCGGTGTTCGCCCCCTCCCCTTCCGCGGCTGACAACAGTTCGGGTGCGCAAGGGTGGGGGCCGCTCCGCTTCTCCTCCGTGGGGCCGAGGCGGCCGCCTCCTTCCCCGCGCCGGGCAGGAGCCGCGGAGCCCGGTGCCTTCTTCCCTGCGCACTTGGCCGGGGCCGGGGCGCTCCGTCGACGCTCAGCGCCCGCAGGAGACGCGTGGGGAAGGCGGGGGGCAAAGCGGGCAACTTCTCTAACTTTCAGCGCGGGGGCTGCGCCTGCGTGTGCGCGCCGCGCAGAGCCGGGCCGGAGCGCGGGGGCGGGCGGCGGGGCGCCGCAGCCGCGCAAGCAGCAGGGCAGGCAGCAGGCAGGCCGCGGCGGAACAGCTGCGTGCGAGCGCAGCCCTGGGGCGCCCGGCCGCCGCCGCCTCCCCGC
>WBNH01000758.1:42265-170601 GCA_013401255.1 Urocolius indicus
CCCGCGGCCGCCTCCGCCGCGAGTGGGCCGCCACGCGTGGGGGAGCGGGGGAGGGGTGGAGAGGTGTCCGCCTCCGTGGAGGCGCCCCGGCTCAACCGCGCCCCGGCTCCGCGAGGGGCGGCGTGTGCGCCGCTGGCTCCGCGGGGACTGCGCTGCCGCCGCGCTCCTCGCCGGCTCCTGGGCGAGGTGTAACTGGAGCCTCGTCCCTCTCCTTCGCTGTCCCTCGTTCCTTCGTCTCCTCCTGGGCCTGAGCGTTTCGTCCCGTCCCTCCCCCCGTTCCCCCCCACCAGCCCGGGAATCACATGCCGTTTCCAGAAACGGGCGTTCAGGCCGGGGAGTTTGTCTGCAGGAAACCTGCTCGATAGCTCGGCAAAAGAAAAAGACGGGGGGAAGAAGGGGACGGGGGGGAAAAGCAGGAAGGTTGCTGGTAGGCAAGGGGAAATAACGATACCTAAATCTTAGTTTGTGTTAGCCTATGTACTTCAGTCCCAAGTGTGCATATACAGGAGCCCACTGTCTAAATAGACTTGTAATTCAGCCGGGAAGGAGTCCCCTTGTTAAAGGAGAACAGCCTGCTTGTTCAGTACTAATCAATTCGGTTTTTTATGTATCTTCCTTTTTTCTTCCACAGTACTAGGAAGCAGGTGAATAGGCTTTAGAAGTGAACTGGTGATATTTTAAAGGTATATAAGTATAGTTTCAGCTAAGCATTGTAGTATCTGGCTATGACAGTTACAGCAGAGCTCTGTTGTTTAAAGGCTGCCAGTCTTTTTACTTAAGGCAGTTTTTGTGTTGGTTTGATGGGTTGGGTTGATTTTTTTTTTTTGTGTGTGTGTATATGTTCTTAGTTTACTGCCTTTGTGGCAAAAGGCAGTCATTTGGTTTTTATGCCTTTGGTTTTTTTATGTACTTAAATACAAAATCAACTGTAGCCAGTTAATTTCGAGGCTCCTTACAACCTGGTTTGGTAGCAGTGCTGGGTCACCAGGTGGGTGGTTGTCCAGGGGGTGTCGTCTGGGAGTGCCTAAAGGCAGAGAGATGCTACTCCTCCTCTGTCTTAGATGATCTCAGAGAAATGACAACATTTCACGCCATCGTGAAAGTCATACCAAAACTATTCTTCCCAAAGTGGGACTCTTGTTTGCTTACATGCAGCTATGGATGGAAACTGCTCTTTTATCGCGGTAGATGTAGGTTCTGCACCTCCTACGTACTTTTCAGGATGCTCGCTTGTGGACATCACTGGTGGTGTCGCAAATAGGATAGACCAGGCTTGTATGTACTTGCAGGTACAAGCATGTATGCAGGCATGTATGGACACTCATGCATTTGTGTCCCTTATTTTGGCATTTGTGATCCAGCTACTTGAGGACTGGAACATGGGAGTCTGTTCTGCTGTGTCACACGAGATAAAGAAAAATGGAAATTGCCTATAAGTGGTTAATTCTTATTAGAAGTGCTGGGATGGACTTCATGTTCGTAACCAGTCTTGATCATCTACGGTCTTGAAGAAAATACATTGTCATGGATTGAACCCTCAGAAATATTGAGGGTAACTTTCAGAAGAAGGGTCATTTTTTTTCACATCATGTAAATACTTGAAGAATCACGTAGTTTTTAATGTGTTTGTATTTCATTTTGGTGAGCATTTATGCAATAAAGACGTGGTAAAGGTGGTGCAGTTTTTGGTTTTTTGTTGTGTTTTTTTTTTTTCCCAGACACCATGCTCTTAATTTCACATCAAACCTGGATATTTCTCAACTTTATATTTTCTCATTCTTGTGGTCTTTACTATGGAGGGGATCCATGTATGATGAGTGTTGTTGATAACTCTGTGCTGTCTGAAGACACTTCTTTACTGGATATGTTAATCTTCTTGTGTTCCTCGATGTGAGTCCTAGTGGTGTCAGTGCTGAATTTAAAACTCAAGACATTTACTGCTATTAAGATACTTTTGGAATAAGACTGTTCAGTGTAACTTGTTAAATTGGAACCATGTTACTTGGGAGAGAAAATGAAGATTGTTTCTGGTGGAAAAATTAGAAAATACTAGGGATTTGCTCACATATACTGTAGTGTTTTGCATGAAACTGAAGCTCTGAAGGCAAAGTTAATTATTTAAGAATAATGTTTATGTTTTCATAATAATTTAGGATGTAGCTTGCTCATTACAAGGCTGAAAGGCTCTGTTTAAAGAGGCATGTAAGCTGTCTGTAGTGTTGACATTACCAACTTTCCCTCTAACCTCAAAAAAACCCAGTAAGAGCCAGCCCATCTGCAGGGAGCCCAGGTTTTTTTGCAGCAGGAAGAACAAAGTCAGTGAGCGAGCCAGCTGCTGCTACAATGCCTACTGTCTTCTGCTTCTTGCCTTTGTTGCTGATGTCACTGTCTCATTGACAAAATCTGGGCTTCTGCGCTCAGTTGGAGTTTCTCTAGAACCTGACACCAGAATTATGAGATCTTACGAGGTCCAAGCCTTGAGGATGCTGTCAGTTCATTTAAAAGAAAAAGCCAAACTGAAGACTGGTACCAAATTCAAGTGTAAACGTAACTCAACTCTCTTTGTCTGCTGAGTGCTAATAGTTTGTGCATTGGAAGCAGGGAATGCTAAAAGAAAACTGCTCTTTCCGTGCTTTCTTTCCACTTTTGTTTATTTTCTGTGCTTGTTATGGTTGGCCTCTCTGAACAATGTCATTCATATGCAAGTAGATATAAAGTATTTAACAAATTCCACGCATTTTGTCAGTGTTCTTGCAGGCATCAAAATGCTCAATATTTCTTTTATTTCCGTGTTTGTCTTCAGAGGTCAGAGGTTAAATATGTTGTAGTATATGCTCTTCTGCATGACACAACACTTTAAACTAAGAGCAGAGTAACGATATTTACTTCATGAAGGTATAGTACAGCATCCGTTTGTCTGCCCATTTTCTACTATTACTTAATTAGGTACAGACAGCTACTCTGGCAGGATCCCTTATTTTTATTTTTAAATGAGATGAAGTGCATTGTGCTACTTTGTTTTAACAACTAAAAAAAATAAAATATTCTCATGCTGCTGGTGGCAGATAATGACAAATTCTTCAATGTAATACTTGGGAGCAAAGGAGGCGGAGAAGGAGAAACGAGAGGGAGGGGGGAAAACCCTCCTGAGCATATGGAGACATCCAGAAAAAGATGTGCATCGTCAGCTGTGATTCCATTGTGTGCTTGCAGACAGGATCCGAGCTCTTCTCTTGGGAATTTAAACCTTACAGAAGTATTCTTTGGCTTTTACCCATCAGGACAAGTGAGCTCAGATAACATACATTTCACGTATTTATTATAGATAATATTTTTAATACTATTTTAAGATTCTAGGGAATAAATACAGTTGCCAGGACTCCTGCTCTGTGTTGGAATAACATTTTTGAACAGGCATACATATTGGTGAAATGGCAACTTTGAGTAGTAATGATAATTTATAATATTACATCAGTGGTGACATGTTACTAAGGCGTCTTACCAATGCTACGCTTAGCAGTTTGTCAGCTGTATTTACATTATGCAAACACTCCTTGTTTTTAATGATTCAGTAGCTTAGCCTTTTCAAAACATACCAAGAAGGGACATGACATGAAAAATTACAGCATCTATAGTTTAATCAATTTAGGACACAATTAGAAATGAAGTAAAAAAGCAAAATACCCTCCCAAAACCAGGGATTTTTTTTTGAACAGTTTTGAAACAAAGGTGTTTTGTCAGTGTGAGTATTCAGAAACAGTATTTACATGATGAAAATAAAATGAGTGGAAGAAATGACTTTTATTCAGTCCTGTGTTTACCTATTACCTGGAACAGCATTTCCTTCCCGAGCATTTGGAATACTTCTGCTGATTTTTATACAATCATTTTGAGTTGATGAATAGTTTGAAAAATAATCTTGAATGTGGTGGATGTATAGTGCATTGCATTTTTGTTGCTGTTTGATTTTTCAGTCTTGTTCTATGGAAATTGCATGTTATTCAAGTTAAAGACTAATGGAAATTTTACTTAAGAGTTTTGTGGAAATAAATAGACACAATTCCTATGGTTAATGTATGGTCACTGGATTGCTTGGCATTTTGAAGTTTGAAATTAGTTCATTAATTTAAATGTCTGAAGCTATACAACAACGTATTATGAATACACTTTTTTCTCTTCTGCAGCTGCATCATTGTACCATTCCAAGTCTTGCATTTCCTTAAATGGCTTCTATAACAATCTCCCATTAATAGAGTTACTGGCAGATATTATTCTTGCTTTGCTCTCATTTTAGCAGTTATAACTGACAGTAAATCTCACTCTTTCTGAGAGCATGCTCCTGTTACCTAGATATTTAGAAGCCTCCTTGTAATGTGCATTTGTTTTTCACAGCTAAGATGCAGTGCCCTCTGTAAAGTCTAGTTACATTTTTCTGTTTGTTTTTAAACTTCAGGAAATTACTTGCTGTTTGGGAAGGATAACTTGTATTTCACTAACATACTCCATGTTATATGAAAACAATGTATTAATGAAGGAGCAGAGAGTATAGGTGACAAATTAATTGAAATATCTACCAAATGTGTTAATTTGTCTATAAATCTTAGGTGTTATGGATCACATGAGCTTCTGGATGAGGGAGGGCATGTATGTGTTTGGATCCTGGGGCGTAGTGAGGACATATATCTGATACAGTGATGACTGAGAGTTGCTATTTTGATGCTTTTTTAGTGAGCTATGTAAGACATATTGTTGCTCTCTGGTAGGATTTATAGTCAGCATATCACAATTGGCTGCTTTATAGGCTGCCTCTGTGGAAAAGTCTGGGATTGAAGAATGGGCATGGAAAGTAAAATAACATTTTACTTGTTAGGTCAGAATTATTATGGAATTTTACTCCTACTCTGCTCATGCTGTAATTCATCTAAAAAAAAAAAAAAAAACTTTTTCATTGCTGTCAGTATTGATCTCTAATGAGCCTTGCCCTTGGATTTTGAAGAAAACAGTACAATTAAAAACAATACTGTAAGTCAACTATTTATACCTCAGATTATGTAGGAGGTACTAAATTGCATTTAAAAAGAAAACTTTAGGAGGATGGAGGAAAGTCTGCCTATGAGTAAATTTGGTAGTATATACTGACACTTTTATTACGGGTATTTGTATGAACTTAGAAATTCATTGTATGCCTATGTGATGGAGTATTTAAAAAAAAAAAAAAAAAGCCTAAAACCTAAGGCCATATGTTTTAATACCTGTGCAAGTGAGAGTTTAGATCTCTCCACTGTAGACTGGGTGATTACTTTTCTTCATACTTCCTCCACCATGCTTTGAGTTCACAAGGAAGCTCTTCAGTTCTTATTCTTTACTATTTCAAAATTAATGTCAGGACTTGCTGAACAACTGCTTATGTTATTTCCAGAAATAAATGTGATTATTGTCCACTAATTTCACTTGCTACCTTTACACAAATTTGTACCTTCGTCTCCAGAGATATGAGCAGTATGTGCCTTCTGTTCTATCAATTTCCTAAAATAGGTTCTTTGTGAAGGAAGATTATGAGTGTGTACAGATAAATACTTTATTTTATCAATTTTAATTATATTCGGAAGGAGAAAAGCTCTACTTCAAGTCTAAACCTTTGTGAATCTATTTTTTAAAAATATGCTATGAGAAATGTACTAATTTGTCTGCAAGTGTGCAGAATACTTCTTGACTTAATCTTAAATGTTAACCTGTTTATACTAGCTATAAAATGTAGCTCTAATAATGTAGTTTACACCTTTTTTTTTAAGTGCTTGCCAATTTATGTTGGCATTTCCAGCCTAACATACTTTTGCTTTTTTTATGTGCATGTTTTGGGTTTTTTTAAGAACCATGACTTTGATACAAAGGTACTGAAATTTTAAGCAAGGCCTCATACTATTTTCTTGTTCCAACTTTGTGTGAAATTAGGGTTGACTGCACAACAGTGAGATCATTTGTGGTGCTTCTTCTCAACTTGAGAATGAAGGAACCTGAAGGCTGTGTATGAAATACATTCACTTAACTTGCACACTGTAGAGAATGGTCTCTTGGAAGTATGTCTTAAAATGGTAGTCATTTATTCCCATTTAGCTGAACTGTAGTTTGTAGAGATGATGTTCTGTGTTTTGTCCACAACCTATAGTTTTTACGAGGTGAGGAGGTAACACATTTTGGCTACCTGGAATCATAGAATCATGGAATGGTAGGGTTGGAAGGGACCTTTAGAGATCATCTAGTCCAAACCCCCTGCAGAAGCAGATCAACCTAGATCACATAAGAACATGGCCAGGTGGGTCTTGAAGACCTCCAAGGAAGGAGATTCCACAACCTCTCTGGGTAGCCTGTTCCAGTGCTCCATCACCCTCACAGTAAAGTAGTTTGTTCTTATATTTAAATGTCCCTTTGCACTGGAAATGGTTGTGCATGAATTGAAAACAAATATGTAAAGGTCTGTGAAGTCAGGGGAAAATGTATTATTCTGGGCTGTATCAATTGCTTTTAGTTGTTCTTTGACCTTTAAAAGGTTTTTTTTACTCCTTGTGGGATGGAGGATTGAATGGTGGTGTTGGAAAATGGCAAGTGTGGAGAATGATGGCTTTTGGTGTATTCCACTTTCATATTGTAACTAATTCTGATAATTTATGTATCGTTTGAGGCAGAGACCCATCTTTTATGTAGGCCTTTGCCTGCCACCATTTACAGCGTTGTGTTACTGAGAAAGCTGGCTTTATACGAGAGTGGTTTCTCTTTGAGTTTTGAGCAGAATCCCAAGAACCTCCTGATTCTTGTGGGAACTTTTGTGGGTACTAGCATTGCCTGTTGCAAAATTGGCTCTCCTGTATTTCAAGCTTCAAAAAGGGTTTGAGAAGGGAAGGCAGAGGACCGATAATTTCATTATTCATCACTTTTCTTCACTGACAGTCTAGTTCAGTTAGAGGAATAAATCTGGAATATACCAGATTATACATCTATTCAGGTACATAAGCTTGTCAGTAGTTGCTGTGTAATTCAAGAGTTGTAGCTGGAAAGAAAGATCTCATTAGTAGTATTTTGGAGGTAATGCTTCTCCTTTGAAACTGTAATATATTTAATAATAATACTGTTTGAAAATGCCAATGTTTTATGAAATGAAAATTGGCAAACCTTGTCATTTCCATTGTTCCCTGTGAACCACAGCATAATGATCAGGTGCCATGTTACTCGTGCAGACTCTTTGAGCTGCTGTACTGGAGACCATGTAGATCAGGAGGTGGGACCCAAAGATAAATCAGCAGTAGGAAAATACCAATATACAATTAAGCTTGTTATCAAGAAACAAAATGGTAGTAGTTCTCAGATGAAAGACAGGAGATGAGTGGGAAATGCTTCTCTTTGCACAGGCACTCTCATCATTCTTGTTCTTCTGTGAAAAAGTTTTCCCCACCATGTGCTGGGGCTGCAGCCCGCATCTGCTGGTGAGGCAGCAGCTTGTCTTTGGTGTGTCTCTCTGAACTGCAGGTGCCTAACTGACACTGTAGATCTTCCTAAATCACCAAAATATCTGGTAGTGTTTTACTTAAAATTTTGTTTTATGACAAGATGATGTTTTTTTGTGTCGTGGTTCAGGCCCATCTAGGAACAAAGGACCATGATCAGCCATAAGTAACAAAGGCCTTAAGAATGCCCTAAGGATGAGGAGGGCTCAGTTTCCACTTATGGTCGCAGGCAAAGCAAGACAAGACTACTCAGCTTGGGGAAGAAAACAGAAATTAATCCACTACCAACCAAGCCCATAAAACCCCAAAACCATAACAAACAGAAAACACCACAGAGTGATACAGTGATGAAATGCACAACCCAGCCTTTTAAGACCACTTTCCCCCTACCTGTCTCCTCTTCCTGGGCTCAGAGCCCTGGTCCTCGAGTCTTTACCTCCACACTCTGAATGTCTCGGGGGGGCAGGGAATGGGAGTTTCAGTCAGTCTAATCCTGATGGCTCCTGCTCTTTGTTTGTCAAGGCAGACAGACTCCTCGCTTGGTCCTTGTTGCTCCTGCACAGGGTCCCTCACACACTCAGCAGCCCTGCTCAGGCCACTCTGACCTGTGTTCATCCAGAGGCCTGCAGCTTGTCTCTGCCTCCTGTGAGGGTCTGCTCTGCGGCCCGCAGGCTCTCCAGCATGGCCTGTGCCATCACTGCCTCCTCACACAGTCTCCTGCCCATCCGGATGCACTCACACAGAGCTGTTGGTGGCTCACAGTCCTGCCATTGCCCTCCATGGGTTGCAAGGGCACAGTCTGTGTTCTCACCGTGAGCTGCAGAGAGGTCAACAGCCTTTTCTGACTGTGGGGTCTGTGAGGATGCCTCCATCTTGTACCACCGGCTCAGATTTCCCTTCTTACATAATGATGGCAGAGATGTCAGATTGGCCCAGCCAGGCTGGAGGTGGATCCGCCTTGGAGCTGGGGGGTGTTTTGAGAACTGCTTACAGGGACCAGCAGTGCAGCTCCCTCACTCTGTTAGCAAGCAAAAAGCCAGCTCTACACAAACCCATGACATTCTGTCAGTGAAGATCCACTTGAAGCCTCATGTTTGTTGTCTGTAGGCCTGTTTGCCTTTCGGGCATTCCAGAGGAAGTAATGTAGTCTTATCTTCTGTGTATCTATTTTATATAAGAATACTTCTCTGTTAGTGGTTTTGAACAACCTGTTACTGTGGTGGTATCCTGTCTGTGACTGAAACTTAAGCAGAGTTTGTGTGAAGGTTTCTATCAGATGACAGAAAAAATGAAGTTATTTCTAAATTCCATTTCTCTTGAGGCATAATTAGTATGAGGTTTTTTCCTCATTGAAGACTATTGTATCTTTGCTTTTCTATATGTTCTTTTTGTTTGTCAGAATGAGAAGGTAGAAAACTCCTTTGATAGTTTGCTTAAATATATTTTACAAAGTACTGTTTGACCTACAATTAGAAATGCAGATATAATATTTGTGTGGGTAGTGGCATGATCTTCTTCCCTCAAGAAATATGTGTTGCTGTGCAATTTGTCCTCTACTGGACTCTTAAGCTGTATAGTAATGAAGACCTTTCTGTTCATTTTGTCCACTGGTACTTGTCAGTGGGGTCAGAAATACTGTAGATGGAGATTCAGAAGGGAAACATGCTTCCCTATGTACAACTTTTAGTAATGGTTGACAGACATTTTATAAGAACATCATTTTCTCCTTTTTAGAGATTTGAAACTAATGTGTTATAAAGTCAACCAGCCAAGCAGTCAACCAAAAAAGGAAGCAGCCACTTTCACAGAGAGTTCCCACAGATTATTTTGTAAAAATAAGGGCTGTGTACTGTGTAAGTTAATGTAAACATCTTAGTTGCTATCACTATGAATTTGCAGCAGGCAGCAGGTAGAAAGGAAGCAGTGTGCCTGGTGTGATTGTGCAACTGGAAAGGGGCTGTAGTTATGTCTGGAAAAGCAGATAATGCTCTGTGAAGTTTGTTTCCCTCATTGTGTTATGCTTAAAACTGGATGTGCTAAGCATCATATTTTTACTTTTCTATGCCTGTCTCCAAAAAAAAAAAAAAAAAAAAAAAAAAAAGAAAGACTAACATTTTTCTCTCTCCCTTTTTTTTCTCCCTAGCTTGAGATGTATCTGAGCAGTGAGGCCTCCAGCACACACAGCCCATAGAAATTGTTGCCTGTCTCACTGAGTCTTGGTGAGTTATCTATATCCTATTGTGTTTACAGTTTTGTTTTCTTCACTGGGGAATTCAGTGTGAGATGTCTCAAATTGATTGTGTGGATGCAGCAGAAGAAGCCTTGGTTTAAAGTAATGTATGTTATTTTACAGTGACTTGAAATATGAACATTTTAGAAAGTTTCAAGACTAATATAAGACATAATAAGTGGTTATGGAAGGTAGTGTAATGCTTTATGCCAGGAACAGGAATGACTCTGCTGAGAAAGGCTGAAGGGATCAACACGTGATATTCTTTCACCTTAAGTTTGGTATTTTATACTGTAACTAAGGAATTGACATTTTTCAAATGTGCTGATTATGGTCTACCTTGTGGCAAAGGTTGAGTATGAAATAATACAAGCTTTTCCATCCAGCTATCTGCACTAATAAATTACTTAAATTGAGGGTTGAAATTGGTATAATGATGCCTATGACTTAAACTGCTTGTTGCTCAAGAATTACTGTCTGGTGACTCCATCAGGCAGTGCTGTGTCTGTTTAACCTCTGAGCACAAGAAGGGATAATACCACTGAGAAGTAGGAAAAGGGACCCCTGCGGGTTGTTTAAATGCAGATTAATAGTAGTTTGTAGTGCAGTGAAAGAAAGTCAAGTATAAATGCTGTGGTTTTATTTTAGGTATGTTTAATATATCAATATACTCACTTGGTATAAATCTTTTACAAATATGCATTTGAGATTTTATGTGAGAACCTTTCCAGGGCACTCATGAATAAATTTGGTCTTTTAACACATAGAGTAACTTATTAAGGTCACAAATAAGTGTTTTTGAGGCTTGCATACTAAATAGAGGTGGAAGATGAGCCTGCAGAAAAGATTTTTGGTTGCTGAAAAGATTTTTGGTTGCTTGGAGGATAACTATAAAATGCCAATCATTTATGGGTAAAATGATGTATGTCCACATCAAGTATAATTTCCTCTTTTGTTAATTACGTTGGGCAATTTTTTCAAACATAACAGTGCTTTTCTTTAGACTCAATGAATTTTCTAGCATCAGTGAATGAAAACAGATTAAGATGCTTTCTATTGCTTCTATTTTGTTGTGTGTTTTTTTTTCTCCTGCCTTTTCCCTTGGCTGCTCTGATAAAACACTTTGTAGTTCATTGTGTTCAATGAAGTTTATAATACTCGTTAATAGTTTGTTTATACATTATATTAACTTGAAAATGCTTAGTCACATATTACTTACACTTATTACTTAAGTAGTGTAAATAAATAATATATTTTATCTGGGCTGTGTAATGATCGCAATAATGTGCTTGTGCAGGTCTTCTCAATAATAAACTGCTTTCGTGATCATTTAAGCAAATTGTTTTTAAAAAAAGGAAGTAGTAAGAATGTTCTTTTTTTTTTTTTTTTCCTAGTGAATAAGACTCATAATAGTGTTAGGTATGTGAAATCAAGAGAAAAATGTCACTGGCAAAATTGTCCAAAGAGAATGTGAAATTTTAACATCTCGGCCTTGGCTTTTGACTGGAGTTGCTTGTGGAATGGATGTTGGGTTTGACTGTGTGTTCTAAGACTGTACCACCACTGTGACTGAAGTTGTGTGTGTTTAGCTCCTCTGCCACTGTATTAAGCTTTTTGGAAAGTGAAACTACTGCTTAACACTTACTATGTCTGTTTTTGTATGGTATAATGGATAAAAATGTGAGTCTTGGACTGGCTTTAGAATATGTGTATATGAACTAGTAAGAAATGATGGAAATTACAGAATTTATGGCTGCTCCCTTGGAACGCTGGTATTTGGGATGGTAGAAAGTAGCTGCTGCATGCCATGAAAAAGCCCTGCAATTAAAGATAGTGAGAAGTTTAGACTTTAGTTTAAAAACAAACAAAACAAAACTAACCAGATAAAAATGCTGACTTCAGCTCTCAGTCTCAAATTTTTCTCTCAAAACATTTGTGTGGTTTTTTTTTGTTGGTTTTTTTTTGGTTTTTTTTTACAGAAATGGTTTGCTTTGCAAGGAACCTTTCTCAGCAAAAAACCCTGTAGATTAGAGAAATCTGTTTTCTGTCACTCTAGATCTAGAGAGTCTGTTTCAATCTAACTTTGTAGTGATTGCATTGGCGTTTGTGTTGTAGTTAGTGTCAAGTGTGATAGATTGAAAATATTTGTTTGTCTGTTCGTTCTGAGTTATAGTACTCCTTATTGTTGTTTACAGCAGTAGTAGATAAAGAAAATTCTGACAGAGACCACATTTTTGACTGTGTCCTCCTCATACATGCGTGTGTAAAGGGAGCGCTGTCAGAAAATAAAAGTGCAATACTGAAAACAAGAGTACCTTACATTGAAATGAGTTTTAAGAGTCTTTAATATTGTTCAAGAATGCAAGTGAGGAACCTACAGTAGATTCCAAGTATTGACTCTGAGTAAGAGAGAGCTCATTTCTATTGGCATGCGAAGCTGGACTGGGATGGTGCCTACATAGAGCTATGGAGTCAGTCAGAGCGCTTTGATTCCCTTAGGAGTTGTGTTTCTGAAATACTTGAAGTAAAATACAGGTATCAATCACAGGTATAGATAATCTTTACTGATTCAGGTCTTATTTACAGAGAGATTTGTGAGCGATATTTAATCTATGTTGAATTGGTTTATGATAAATAAAAGGAATATGTTCCCATTCTTGGACCTTGACATTGAGAATTTGTGTTTTGCATTAAATATGATCAAATTTTTATGTTTTCAGTCACTCTCATTCAGTAGAGACATTAGTTAATATGAATTGCCTATAAAGATGCCTATGAAAGTGGATGCTTGATTACAGCAAATTTAATGCAATCAGCTTTAAAATGATACTCCTACTCTGAGAGTGAAGTTCTGTGTGGGTGGTACAATGAGAACAGGAGTGTTGAGAAATGAGCAGCTATTAAAATTTATACAGTTGCAACCCACATATTTTTGGGGTTTTTTTATCCCCTAAAATTTAAAATGGAAGCTTATGGAAATATTGAGGTTTTATTTTGTAGAAGGGCTGACATGGACACAAATGTAATGTATTCCATTCCTTTTAAACTTGATGAAAATTGAGAGTATTGTAGAGAGATATCTCATCAGGCTTGCAACTAGCAAAACTAAATTTGTTAAAAATGAAAGCAGTTTTAGAAAACTTTCATAAGTTTTTGAGGCCACACATTTAAATTTATTATAAATCAGATGTAAATCATTCTTAAATGTGTAAAACTCATTAATTACTGTGAATGGATTTAAATTGAGTGCTCTGTTGGTGAACTGAACTGATAGAACCAAAATTTGAATATACCCAGGTCTGTTGAAAACACTGTAATTCAATTGATTGAAGCTTGCCTTTTGTATGTAGCTATATCCTGGAAGATTATTTTTAACATTCAGTTTGAATGAGATAAATAAAACATAGTTAGGAAATGAGATTGCTAACTTGATTTTCATTCACTTCTTAAATATTGGTTTTTGACTTGGTAATGGGCTTTGCTAAGATCTTGTCATTTCTTACCTTGATAGGAATCTTTTTATATGGCCAAAGGTATAGTATATATGCATTTACAGAAGAAATAGCTGTCATTATCATCCCTGGAAAATCAATATATATTTTAAATATAGATTGATAACATTGTGCTGCCAGCATTGGAGCCTGGGAATTCTAGAGGGGTCAAGAACAGGACAACTGAGCACTTGCATCATCAAAGAAGATGAGATGCATTTGCTGGGGCAAATTTTCCTCTGGGCCTGCCTTTAGCCCCTGAATTGGGAAGAATGAAATATTTTCCTGGCTTGTCTCTTGACAGTAAATAGTATTAATTAAATACAGGTCTTGAAAATGACACTGGTATTTCAGATTAAGGCCAGTATGTTTCGCCTTGGCTTTCTGGAAATTGAATTCCAGTAGTCTGTTTATTTGACAGCATTATAGTACAATAATTTGAGGTTCATGGATATTTCTGTACATTAAAGTGACTGAATTTTTATAATGTCACAACAACTACACATCTTTTTCAGAAGACTTATGTGACTAGAATAGTAAGTGAATTTGCAGATGATTAGTATAAAGTGTGGCACAGTGTGTTTCCATCTGATTAATTTACCTTTATATCAACAGGCCTGGCAAGAAATTTCAGGTTTTCTTTTTAAAACAAACTTTGTCAGGAAAAAAAAAATCACATGAAAGGTTTCAGATATGTTACAGGTGTTAAAAAATTAAATATTATTAGAATTAGAAATACTGGTGAATTTTAAAGTATCATCATGAAGGTCTCTAACTATACAAAATGTTTTACAGAATCTTCCTCTACCTATCTCAACACAAGCAAAAATGGATACTGGCACTCAAATTGTGTGTGTACACAATATTTGCCAGTGTGTGAATGCATTGGTAAAATTGTTTGCCATGATAAATGAAGAATGTGCTTTGTTCTCCTGTTCCAGCATCTCTGTTTTTATGGTACTTTTTTCTTCCCTTTTTTCATGATGAGTACTTTTATTCCTTTAAAAATCCCGGCTCATTAAAGTACAATGGTTTGTATATACCAAACTTTATATCTTTCAAAATGACAGCAGCAGGCAATCTAGGAATACTTAAAATTAGAACTGAGAATGTAGCTTTCTAGCAGGTGTTGCAAATCAGTTAGTTCATCCCTGAAGGAAACTGCGGTAGTGTCAGAGGGAGTTAAAATATTTCCATTCGTGCTTTTTCAGCATGTTGTTTTTTTGCTTATATTGGGATATTGTCACTTAAACTTTGAATCATCATCCTTACAAGCAACACCTAGAATTAAAGATCTACTTTTTTCATTGGATGTCCTTCAATCTCTAGGTACCTGTTTCACTGCCATAAATGTGTGTGATGTCTCCTGCATTTCTTTGTTCAGGTTGTAAGCTTGAAACTGTTGTGTGATGCCACAGCTCAGTAGTGTTTTAAAATGGGATAAACTCATCTACATTGCTCTAAAAGTAAGTGGCTAGCACACATGAAATTTCACTTGGGTTAATTTTTATGGTCTTTTAGTTGTGTTTTTTTTTGCTTGGCTTCTCTTTGTAAATCCTGGTTAACTGTGTTTTCATTGCTTAGTCCTGCTAAACAGACTCATTTAAAACTGTCTCATTTAAATGTCTGGAGTTAAGAGAATGTGACTTCAGGATTGTATTATGCAATGGAAAAGGGTTTATGTGTGGATGATGGTACGTGAAGCTTGATGTGTAACTAGCAGTATTCCTTGTTCCTGACTGTGATTTAAGTCTTATCTTTCTTGTGAGTTCACTCTTTTGTCATTATCCAAGTTTGAGATGAACACTGACATATTTTGAGGAATCAGTACAAGTCAGTCTATTGCATAACACTGCCACATATAAAACATACCTAACACAACTGCACAGAAGTGGAAAAAAAGCCCCAAATAACCCAAAAACATAAAAAATCAGGCCATTTTGTATGAAATATCACATGCAATGCTACTGCTATCACACTCCAAGCACACTACCAACTGCTACTGTACACCGTCGGATATGTGGCACAATCTGAAGTTTTAACACGGATTTGTTCAATTAATTTTCTGCTTCTGTTATAGTCAAATATATAGTGTGTATAGCATATCTGATTGACATTTTTGTTTATTTTTATTTTTTTTAACACCAGCTTGGAACGATGTGTATGGTGTTCTGGTCCTGGTTTAGGTACTGCAGAAACAAAAGCAGAAAAATAAGTCACAGCCTGCTGCTGCTGATCTAGATTCCAGTAACAGTAGTTATCAAAGTTACCTCCTACCTCTGTTAGCTTCATCACTCAATTTCTGATCTATTTCCTCCCACCCCCAGCTTCCAGAAGAAGTGTTTTGTGCATTGTGGTCTTCTGGTACAATCTGATAGAGCTTTGGGATAGTCCATTCTCCTCTACCTCTGCTGTTGTTCAAAGCTCACAAGCAGCACCAAAGGAGGAGCAAAGTTTTGGGTCAGGACAGCTTAATTCATGGTTGAAGAACTGAATTTCGTGTGTTTAGCAGAGAGTGTCCTATCTGTTGTGTGTGCCCTACAGAAAAGGACAGTTGTTTCATCACTCTTATAGATTGCATTTGCTTGTCTGCTACCCGTAAGGTTTTCTTCTCAGACAAGGTACTGCAAAGGAAGCTAAAGTATACATTCACAGACACATTTAGCAATTAGATCCCCTCATGAATGCTCTTAATGCTTTTGAGATGGCTAACTTCATGTCAAAGTAGGGTAAGCTATCTGAAACAAGGGCATTCATCCTGTTAAGTGTTTATGTGACTTGATACAGTTTTAAGATATGTATTTTCTTCCTCCTCAGTGGCTGAAAAGAAAAATCCGTTAAGAGACACAGCTCTGTTCCTTGTATCAGAGATGTCATTGTCCATAATTAAGTGGATACATTTGACTACAAAGATATACCACAAATTAAAATTACACATGGTTGCCACTACGCATACTGTCTTTCTTTTTTCCTAATCTTTCAGTAAAGTCAATGTGAAGTGTTTTTACCATGTTAAACTGATGAATTCTTGGAAACTTGAACAGATTGAAATGAATCATATTTATATCTCTCAGAGCAAATGAGTTTAAAAAAAAAAGTGAACCAGCAAAGGTAGAAATAAACCCTTAAAAATTTAAAACCACTACTGAGTATTTTATGTTATAGTGGAAAGGGCCATATGCATAACTTTTCTTGCTGTTGACATGGTTTAGGGACTGTTCTTACTGTTCTGATGTTGTGGAAAGATCATTGTATAAGCATAGCAGTAACTTTTTCATAATGAGCTGTACTCTCTTCTGTTACACTTGTGTAAATAATTTTTACTCAAGTTGTATTACAGAAGCTGAGAAAGGAAGAAGGTGAGCCAGCCCTTAGAATTTCCTTGGGGGAGGAGGGACTTTTTTAGAGAGATGAGATTCTGAGAAGGGAAATAGAAGGGTTTCTTGCAGAAAGACTGAGCTAACTGACAATACAGGAAAGATGAAAATGTAAAATCCAATACTGGGTCAAACCTTTTCCTGATAAGTGAAAATATTTCTCACCTGCATAAGCTGAATCTAAAGACAAGACTGTTTTGCTGGTTTAGCTGATTTTGCTTACTGCTAACAGGGAAGGAAGTCAGTAAAAGGGAACTGGTGTTTTATTCTGCAGACTGTGTCTTGAGGAGCAGAATAAAGTAATGCACCATGGTTTTCTGTGAGGGCACATACCTGCAACAATGTGAGAATTTTAAATTTAATTTTTAATATATGAAAATCTGTGGATGTCTTTGTGTGTCTGTTTCCAGCTTGTAATTTTTACTATTTGTGTTAGCAGCTTTTAGTTCTGTCCTGTTGTTTTCTTCAGGGTACTGGGTAAAATCAGCCTCTCTTATGCCATGCCGGTGGTGGGCTCTGTAGTTCTTTCTCTGCCATGTTTCTGCTGTTCTTTTGTTTTACTGAAAAGGTGGTTAAAAAGATTTATTTAGGCTGGCTGAGGGTCAGCTACAAAAATCGAACATATTGTTGCCTTGGACAACTTTTTTTGTTGTTTAATCAACAAATAATAACACAAAGTGATATGTGTAGAATTCGAGGACTGAAATGTTCACTCTTGCATGTGATGGAAATTGCCCTATAATTATACCCATAGGAATAATCTTCCATGGGTAGCAACAGGGACGGAGCATGTGCTAGTACTTGTGTTAGAGAGCTAGGAGCTCCCTTTTCGGTGTCAGGTTTGTCAGAGGTATTAAACAAGTCACTTGAGTAAGTCTCTCACTTTCTTATCTATAAAATAAGGTCAACTCTTATTTTATCTATATGCAGAAGTCAGATTCGTTGGTGTTTGCGGATTGTCTATTTATGTACTTAATTTACTAAAATATAAATAAAATGTCTGCTTCTGTCTACCTAAGTTATGAATTCATACTGAATTTTTAAAAAATGGTAGAGAACCTGCCTATTAATATTGGAACAATATCTATTTTATGAAACAATAATTGACCTAGATTGTTTTGAGTTAGCAGCATTTTTGTCTGCTTATATTATGAGATAAAGCATCGAGTATTGACTTAACTTCACGTTTCACAAAGGAACAATCAAAAATTATCTTTGTGAAGGGTGACTATGGAGTTACTATTTTGAAATTCTAATTTAACACTTCAATAATGGGTCAAGCCTGCTCTGAATCCTCTGTGGAATTATTTGATTTGCTGTCTGGTTAACCTCAAGGAAAATGGGATGTCTTTAAATTACTAGAGGTGCTAACTATCACCTTATAATGGAGCCACAGAGGAAAATTTGTTGTTTTAAATTAAGATTGTCACCTGATGACTAAGGGATTACCTGAATCAGTCTTAAAAATAAGATCTGTCTTGGGGTTGAAAGTTGCAGGTTTTTTTTCTTCTACTTACCATCAGCTGTATAAGTAAAGATTGGTATCACTGATGGGTGAGGGGAAAACATCTTCTTTACTTAGGGGAGGATGAGGTTAGGGTTTTAATGTTTCTTTTGTCTTCAATGTTATTTATGCATGGAGAAGTTTTTCTTCTATCTGCACATGTTTTGTGCCCCAACAAGAGCAATATTTTTTTCACAACCAACTAGATTATTAAATGACACTCACATGACTGTGGAACTGAAGGGAGAAGTTCTGCTTTTTGAGTAGACAAAGAAGCAGCTTGAACGTTTTGCAAGTTTATGCATGTAACGTTTATCCTGCCAAAACCTTTAAAATTAATTTGCAGAGTATTGCAATACAAGTACTCAAATGTTTTATGCTGTGTCATATATAAAGGAAGTATTTGGCAGTTAATTAGTAACTTGAATTGGGGGGAGTAAAGGCAAGGTTTCAGTTAATAATGAATTCACTTCAACATTTCACTTTTCAGTCTATTTTATGTTGATATGCTCTGCATATTGCTGTTATAAATTTTTCAGCCACAGTTCACCTTTAAAAGCTATATCACATACCTAGGCATATTTTGAGCTGGTTACATATTTCTCTGTCTTGCAAATGAAATTGAATTTTTAAACATCTATAGTTTGTGATGTCATAGGGTATAAATTAATACAATGAAAAGCTTAGCGTAATACATTATTTTAATGGCACTTAGCGTCTCTTCAGGAGTATTGGAGACAAGCTGTGCAGTGTGCTTTGCATATACTGAGAAATTTCACAAGACTTTTTGACATTGGTTTTGAAATGAGTTGTGGGCTCAGCTCCAGCACTGCTCTGAGGGTAGCCTGTCCTACAGAACTTTCCATTGCCAGTTTGTCACATAACACGTGCCTGTATTTTACCTAAGATTTCAGGTTTGAGTAACTGTGGCTATACATGATTTGAATTGCATATTTAACATAATTTATTTACTGTTACTTCTGAGAATTTTGTCTTGTTCTGTTCTTTTTTTTTCTTCTAAGAACACAGTGATGATAATTCTTGTACAGTTCCATGTATATAAATTTGTAATAATTTTTTTGTTTTATCAACATGTTGCAGCATAGTTTTGAAGTTGGTTGTAGCTATGGAAATCTGTGTCTTGAGCAGGTCTGAGAACTTGCAATTTTGTGAGGAAATATTACAAAAAAGAACAGTCGTCAGTTTTGTACACATATAGGGAATGGAAATTTTTGGGACGTGAAAGTTTTCCTCTGCCTTCTAGGAGATGACAGAGATCACAGAGATGTGAAGAAAGTAGTGCAATAAGGATTATAAAAATAGAAAATATGCAGATTTATTTCTGTCAGAGGTTTGTTTACAAAGGCAAAAACGCCCTTTTTCTGTCTACCGCATTAAAGTGAGTGTAACGAAGTGCTAGTTGCAGCAGAAGCAAACAGGGCTGGGCTCACAAGCCTCTATCTGAAGAATTGCTAGCATGCACGAGTTGGGCTGCTTTGCCACTTCAACCTGGCTATCTTTTTTGTGTGATAGGAGAGGTCCTTCAGTTACCCATTTGTTGATAACTAAAAATAGTGGTGCTGGAGGAAGGAGGACACAGCAGCATAGAATCAAAAAACTCCGCAACCCTCCAAACCTGAAAATTTTAAGAATTAAATACTTTAACAAAACCCACTGGTCTCCCCAGGGTAGGTAGAATTGCAGGCCAGCTCATCCACTGAGTCTGGCCCACCAGTCAACTTCTGCAGTATGCCCTGTGGCTCATTCATTTGAGCTATTTGAAAAAGGGTGGATTAAAGATGTAGAGGTAAGAAAACTTTTATCGGCAGTTCTTGGTATGCTTCTCTCCTTTTTTCCTAGAGAGGATATATAAACTGAAAGGTCTTCTGATTCCAGCTGTGATAGGGGGAGTATGAGAGTTCACACAGGCAATCTCCAGACAGAAATCTCAAATACAAAACATTATTGTAAAATAATTAGAAATTTTTAGATTCAAGCTGCTATCAAGTGTGAAGAAAAGTGGTTTTATTATTGGTAGATTAAGTGCATCTGGATTTGTCTCTCCTTTAACTTTTAGGTGACCTTTCAGAAGGTGAAAGACAGTTCAACCTCTTACTAGCAGAGATGTGGAGATTTCCAGAATATAAAGTTTTACATGTTTTGCCAAGTAGTATAGCCACAAGTCATTGGGCTTTCTTCAGAATTTCAGCTTGGTCTTAAGCTAGGGTTCAAATAAGAGAAAAAGGATAGCACTTGTTAATTTACACAGAAGCATAGAATTATAGAATTGTTTAAGATGGAAAAGACCATTAAGGTTATCAAGTCCAACCTCAAAGTTAACACTGCCAAGCTAAACCACGTCCCTAAGCATCTCAACTACACATCTTTTAAATACCTCCAAGGATGGTGACTCCACCACCTCCCTGAAAAGCCTGTTTCAATGTTTAACAACCCTTTCAATTAAACTTTTTTTTCCTAATATCCAATATAAACCTCACCTGCTGCAAGTTGAGCCCATTTCCTTTTGTCCTGTCACTTGTTACTGGGGAGAAGAGACTGACCCTCATTTCCCTACAACCTCCTTTCAGGTAATTGTACAGAGTGATAAAATCTCTCCTCAGCTTCCTCTTCTCCAAACTAAACAATCCCAATTCCCTCAGACGCTCCACGTAAGACTTATTCTCCAGACCCTTCATCAGCTTCATTGCCTGTCTCCAAAAGCTCAATGTCCTTCTTGTAGTGAGAGGCCTAAAACTAAACAGAGGACTTCAGCTGCACCCTCACTAGCACTGAGTACAGGGACACAATCACTTCTCTGGTCCTGCTGACCACACTATTTCTGATACAAGCCAGGATGCCATTGGCCTTCTTGGCCACCTAGGCACACTGCTGGCTCATAATCAGCTGTCTGTCGACTAGCACCCCCAGGTCCTTTTTCTGCAGGACAGTTTTCCACCCACTTATCCCCATGTTTGGGGATTGTTGTGGCCCATGTGCGGGACTCGGCACTTGGCCCTATAGAACTTCATAGAATTGGCTCTCAGCAGTAGTAAGAACGAACATGGATTGATAAATTATTTTGTTTTCTTTAATGCAATTAAACATCTGGAAGTAAGGAGAGCCCTCATCATGTCAACTGACAGCTTTCTATGGAATCTCAGGAAATACTCTTGACTGCTTTTTAGAAAATGGCTCCTGTAGTTGTCTGGTGTCTATTTAGTGGCCTATATGCATTGTTAGAGTTGATTTGATATCTGGTCAATGTTCCTTCCTGCTTACTGTTAAGCACTTAGTGTCATGTCTGTTGCTCTATGTGAAATTAATATATGTTAAACTTCATGATGGTCTTGTAAGTTAAGAATTGTACAGAAAAGTTGGTGGAAAAAATTAGGATAAGAACCTAAACTGCATGTCTTGTAGATATTAACAATAAAACAGGGTGATGGCTAGTTACAAATGATTTGTAAGTGTTGATAATCAGTCAGCCGAGTTTCATTTGTAGGAGCACACTATCACAGAGTGAGAAGTTGGTAAGCTTATCCTAGTGAACTTTTTGCCTTCAGACCTGTGCTATGTTTGTATTAGCTGGATCTTTAAATACAGAATAAATAAATAAGAAAAAATAACACTGGCAAAAAACTAAGATGAATGCTTCATGAGGTGTTTAAGAAAAGCAATCCTGATTTTCCCTTCTCCCCGCACTACTTCTCTGCCTTCACAGGCTCTGCTTTCTGCTCATGTCCGGCTAAGATAATATGGTAAATGTCTGAGGTCTTGCAAGTAAGACTGTCACATTGATGTTTAACTGACTTTGAAGCAGTGCAGCTGTAAAAGGGAAATGAATTCTGTTCTCTGTCAAAGCCTGTAAAAGAGTGTTTGTTTTAGCAGCTACTGAAGATAGAAGTGTTTATTCCATGACTGTGTTGGTTGTCAAAGCTAGACATATTTTCCTGTATTAATAATATTTGGAATTTTTCATTAGTTATCATTTCATGTTGGTTCTTGAAAAGGAGTATTGAGGTGCAGATCACTGTCCCAATCTTTTTAGCTCTTCTTTCAACATTTGAATGCAAAGTTTGGAATTCCAGGGTGGTGGTGTACAGTGAATATGTGTACACATGTGTAATGATGTATTATATAAAATTTTAAAAGCAGTTGCAAGCATCTAGTACCTCTTGGTCCAAAAAGGCAGTAAGCTTTTGGTCAGAGAGACAGAGGAGCAGCTCTTACAGTTTGGCAGTTGATGGAAAACTGTACCTAATATGCATATCTTCTGTCACAGACACTTGCTCCTGGTATATAGAATTATGTCTTGATATGAAAAGACTGACTAGGATCTGAACACTTACTATTACTGAAGCATTTGTTATTCAGTGTAATTTATTTAAAAAGTAGCTTATTATATGTACTTCCCAGATTTCAGCCATTCAAGACAAACAAAATTCTCCTGAAGTGTTTTCAATGCATTGTTGCTGTAGTGGAGGGGGGGGCAGGGTTGTGAAGCAATGGAATTGAAGTATTTTTGGTTTGTTTGACTGTTTAAGATAGATCATCTAGAGCTGAAACTTCTAATTAAGTATAAGGATTTGAAATTGGAAACAATAACCATGCTAAGTAAGCCTGTCACGATCTTGGCATCATTAGAAGAGAGAGCAAGCAGTAAGGGAAGCTGGATTTGTACTGATGTTGCTTACAATGGTATGTAACTTACTAATTACCTTTGCTGTAAAAAGGTTGGTAAAAAGCCAAAATACTGCTTCCCTAGTTCCCTAGGATCCCTGTTTTGAGAGGATTATACTTCCTGGTGTTTTCACAAGAATTACATGGATGCCAAAATGTTTCCCAAGCTTCTCTTTGATTGGTGCAATGTAGCAGGGAAGGCTGACCAAAAATTACTGAGAAAGTAAGTAGGAGAGAAATAAAAAGGTGTGAGAAAGACTCTGATAGCTGTGCATTTATGCATCTTCCCTACCCTCCTCATTTTCAGTCTGATTTCTAAAGGAAATGAAACTCATGTGATCATGACTGAGACAAAACATGTTTATGTGCATTTGTGGAGTGGTGTGTGTGTTTGCTGCTTCCTTCCTCTGCCCCAAAGAAACTGCACTTGTACAGATTGCAAGAAAGTATGTGGTCAGGTAGATGATTACCGTCCTGTTAGTGAAAGAAAGACTTTACATGTTGAGAGCCCTGATTTGACATCAGAAAATCGAGAGCAAAATTATGAATGGCTGAAAGCACAAAGTTGGTCAAGTGCAGCGGTGTTGGTGTGTTTGTCAAACTAAATGTCCAAGTGCCTTACTTTTCCTGCCTGTCAGCTGGAGATTGAAACACCTTTTGATACAGAGGAGTGATGAGATTTAAGACTTGGATGTTAAAAATCAGAAGATATGCTATATCAAGACATTGTCTTGCATGCTTCAAAATCTATTGATGGAAGTAATACTATAATATTAATATGACCTTTTGAGATATATGGATAGGTAAAATAATTTAAACTCCATTTCTTTAAAGAAAAATGTGAAAAGCTTTACACATGTGGAGAAATTCAGATTGAATAGATTACAGATTGCAGATTACATATACTTTCATTGTATTAAAACAGTGTTATTGCTGATCGTTTTAGTTTTTGGTCTATGGGCTAGCTATAATGCCATGTCTTAGCAGTCATTATTTAAATCTCTCTTGATTTTCAAGGTAGAGGCAGGAAGAAAATATACAGTGTTCTTTGGCAGTGGGACAGTGCAGGCCTTCATTTGTCCTTCTCCACATCTAACATAATGATTTTGGCTGTCAGTGCTGCAAGTAGCTTGTTTTAGCCTCAGATAATCAATCTGATTAAGTATCTTGCCAGTATTTGATATTATACAGAAAGCATTTGAAATGGCAGTGATATTTCACTGAGCTACTGCTCATGTGGGAAGCTTCATTTTAATAGTCTTAGTGATAATAAAAAGTTACTGAAAAGAGTGAGAGGGGTGTGTGTGTGTATATATGTGTGTGTATGTATATTTTGGCATGAGTGATTGTAGACATAAACCACTATGAGAACTTTTTCTTGTGTGCTTAGCACCTATTTGGATGAGTGAAAGCAGTGAGATTTATGTAGTTAGTCTATTTTGACTGTTACTCAATAAAAAGGTTGAGGAAAAAGTCCTCTGAATTGGTAGCATGGTACAGACAAGTCACAAACTCAATATGTTATGGGCCAGTGTCATGTTCATCAGAGACTTCTGTGAGATAGGAAATGCTCATGATCAGGTCTGATGCTCCTGGTGAGGCCAACAGTACTTCAGGAAAACTGGAAAATGTAATGTCTTACTTGCCCCAAACAGAAGTTTGTCAGCATGATCGCAGACCAGGTTTAACTTAGGCTTCATTAATTTCTAAGTTCAGTGGTTGGATGACTTTGGTTCAATTTCTCTTGCAAAATGATACGTTTTGAAATTTTTGTACTGGGATATCCCCAGCAAAACCTATCACTTGCCATCTCCTATCAGGACTCACCAAGTCCAGTGCCTGCTGCAGTGTCTCTCCTAGCTAGGTGTTTTTAGGTTTCATCCCTTTTGTCTCACCTGACTTCCCTTTCTTTTCTTGCTACAGAGTTAGAGTAAGAAAAGCTAAAACTTTTCTACTTTGTATCATCAAGGCACAAATTAACTTTACAAAGGAGAGAGTACCAAACTCTAAATAAATTTACTTTCTAGTAGAAACTTTCTTCATTTACCTGCCTCAGCATTAAAACAGCACAATGTGCGTGGTATATGAATAAATGCAAGCCTGATATAGCATCCTGACTACAGCACAAAAAAATTCAGACATGCTTTTTAAGGAATGGTTATTTAAAAGTAATGTGTTTTTGTTGCAGTATGATTATATATTTAACAGGAAACTAGGTTACAGTCTTTATGACTAACTCCTGTTACTACTGCTCCTTTGGTTTCCAGGAAATGATGACTATAATGTTATAGAAAATCTTCAGGTATGTAGCATCATCTTAGGCAATTTTCTTTTTTTGTCTCATGGTAATACTGCTCAATCATTATTTTGTAAAGGAATATATTCAAAACCTGTATCAATATAATGTTTCAGTTTTCCTTCTAATTCCTTGTTGTTGGTCTGGGTGGACCATGGGAGATGAATAAGGGTACTTGTGCACAAGTACAAAAGGTATCTGAATCTTGTGTTTTACAAGGAGGAAAAATAGTGGCTTTTGAAATCCAGCCCTTTTCTTTGGTAGAAATGCAGATACTCTGCATATAGCAACATGTGTTTTATTATTTTCTTTAAAATACCAGGAGTGTTGCTGTCAGTGAGTCTTTTACCATCATGTGTTACCATAATTTGACAGCTGCCAAAACAAACATGCAAAGGCTGACATTTGTGCCAGATGTCTTTCATTATATATTTTTATAGACTTAATTTTTCATGTGTGCACTTCATATTGGCAGCTTTATTTTTTGCAGATGAAGCTTAATTGTCTTTCTCTTATGCACATTTATATTTTAGTAGATTACAATTTTGCCACAAAAATGTACTTGCAATTTCAATTGCTGTGCAGAAAGTAAAAGCTTACCAAAAAGATGACCAAAAAGGTTTGAAACTTCTTTAGGCTTTAGAAAAAAGATCTCAAAGCATCTTATTCTGATAGAGAAGCTTTTAACCACCTGAGGAGCTTAACACTGTATTTTTATTTTCATCAAGGCCTTATGGTGACCCTTGTGAAACTCTTGTGATGCTGCTCTAAGCAGCAGACAAAGTCCTACTATCTATAATCACGTGTGTAATTTAAAGTTTTGCACTGACTTAGCTAGATTCGGATATATATGTTATTTTATATCAGTCTCTGAATCCTTGACAAACAAGTGAAGTACCCCTGAAGCTTGTCTCTTGGATTTGACCCTTTTGCCACTTGGTTTCCCAGCACATCTGGGAAGTGTCTACCAAGGGGGAACTAAGCATAACAAATTCCTTTGGTGGTCCCATACCTCTTTCTATGGCACTGTCCTGTGCTAACAGGGACTTGAGTTGTGAAATCGCCAACTTGTCCAATTCAAGGTAGGGTTTTAAATATACGTAGCAAGCACCAGGACTATTCAATGAGTTGTCCTGGGGTGTTACTCATCCTCACGTTCATCCTGGATCTTATTTCTGTCTTAAAGCTGGTATGTTCTTGCAAAAAAAAAAAAAAAAGGCTTTGTTAAGTTAGTGGTTTTTGCTATCTTTTAGAAAATCTTGAGTGTTGCCAGTCTTAAGTTGAGCAGTCGGCAGTTGCAGCAGTGTCCTCTTCTTCCCACTCCTTTGCGATGGGAAGACACGTGGAAAGACACAGAAACAGATTGCGACCTCTTTTGCTCTAACAAGTTTATTATGTTCTTCCAAATGAAATTGGATTCTGGAGAGTACAAAATGGTGGGGAAAAGACCCGTGGTAACAGCAGTAAAATGATGAGAGAATCGACTGAAGTCTGCAGAACATGATTGAACAAAATTTCATGGGTATTTTTAAACATTAAATATAATTGTTGACTCATTTATGTATTTCCTTTTACATAACGTCCCACCCACGTGTGCACACACATGCACACACTAGTTTTTCTCTTCTGTTCTTTACAGGACTCTGTTTTTGTGTAATATAGTTGCTGTAATCCTGTTCTTCCCTTTCTCAACTTCTCCCTTAAGAGCTTTTAAATAATGGTTTGAAATGTTAGCACTTACCTTTTTCAATAATATTTTCCCTCATCTTTCAAATGAGCACCACTTTGAATTGTTCTTCTGATAGCTTTCATTTTTTCTGCATTTAAGAAATCAAATGGAACACTCTCAATTTTGTTTCTCCTTCAGTAACAGAAACCATAAAAATGAATAGGACCTGATTTGTGACAGCATTACAAAACTAGTAATATTATCTGCATACATTTGAACACCATTGAAAATTCTAGTTTTACGAAAAAATCTTTTCTCACCTCCCTTTACCAAATGTGGAATTTATGGGCATTTTAATATAACATAGTCTCGGAGGTAAACGAAGAGAAGTGTGTTGAATGGGCAGTAAAATGAGAAATTTGAACTGCAAGCAGCTTTAAAAACTTAAAATGCTTGTTCATTCTACTCAAGTGACAAACATTTTTGGCAAAGAAACTGTTATGGCTTCTTGGTTCAGCTGTAAATGTAATTTGTGTATTTGACTACAAATACTGTGATGGATATTTTTATAACCATCATTTAAGAGCATTTAAAGATATTACTGTCTCAAAGTAAATAAATTTCTGTTGCATTGTTTACATCAGTAGTAATTCCAGAATTCAAAATTAAGATGTTCTCTTATTTTTCATGTGCAAGTATGTTCTAAGGTTTCTGTTCCCAAATGTCCTAAATTGAGAGATAAAATGGTGATTTCAACAGACAGAGATATCTGTGTTTGTTTTAGTAAGGACAACATATATGGCATTGTTACAAAGTAATTATGGAAATTGTTTATATACTTTTTGTGTAGCTCAGGATTGGTCAATAGAGGAAGTTACAAGTCCACTCTCTTGAGATTTAAAAACTCAAGTAGCCTTAAACTCTGGCAGAAGCAGAAAGGCTGGGCTAATGCATCTGTTCTACAAATTACATGAGTATTTAGCTGTCTCCCAAGTGTAATACACAGATGGATGGTACTGAAACATGCACTGTTATCACAAGCAAGAGAGTTAAGGGAAAAATACTTCTAGAGTAATAATTCTACTTTTCATCTAAATGAGTTTTATTCCTCTCCTCTAGACATTGTTTTCCTGTCCTTTTTCTATCTACTGGTGTTACGTCACTTGCACACTCAGTTTTTCAAAGGCTCTTGTGAAAGTATCTCTGTATTACTTCCAGCTGAGTAAGTACTCAGTTGCACCTCATAAGCTTTCCAAGTCACGTCTTGCAACAGTGACAACCCTGTTAGGAAAACAACTGAGTTTTTAAAGCCCTGTTCTTTTCTCGTGCACCATGTTAGAGATGCCTGGAGCTGATTGCAGGCCTATTGATGAGTGATGGTGCAATAATTTTAGTTATTCCATTCAATGGTGATGTAGATGTTGATTGATTTTCAGATACTAATCCTGTTCCTTAATATAGCAGTTGGTCACATGTATGAGCTGTCCTGTTAAGGAAAGGCCTTAAGATAAAATGGATCCTAAAACATTTGGGCCTGGAGTTTATACATTTCTTAGGAACTGGAAAGGAGAGAAGAAATGGGTGCGTGATTTCAAAGGCAATGGCAAAGTAACACTGACCTATGCTGATGAAAAGCAAATGAAATGTTGACTTTTTGTAAGGTACAATATAAGACTTACTTCCTTGATTGCATTTTATGAAATTTGTCTTTTTAAACAAAGATCTTGAGATATTTAAGTACTGTCAGTAGTGAAAAAATGTTGGAAGGATACAGAAGACTATTCTAGCACCAGTTCTACTATTGAACCTTAATGTCAACAAATTTTGTCACCAAGAATGTAATATAACCAATAGCAGAGTGAAAGCCTAGCTCTAAGAGGATGATTCCTCTCTGTTGTAAATTAGTGGGAATTCTTGTCAAAGAAGTTTCCTGTATTGAGAGTACTTTGGAGACTTATCAGCACAGGCTTCAGCTGCCTTTCATTTGCCCACCTTAACTATGTTGTGTCCATCTTTGCTTTTAGAAATTGTGCCTGAATAATTACCTGTCATCCTACAAACAGCCAGCAGAGCTGCAATTGCAAAGCCAGCTTTAAATGGGATGCACACAAAAGGACAAGTTGTTTTTCTGTGCATTCAGTTGTATTTGAAATTACTTTTTGCTGGAATTTTTTGTGGTGCTTATGTTCTGATTCTGGAAGACTACCATACATAAAGTTCAAATCCTCATGGTAAACTATTAGTATTCCTAAGTCCGTTTATTTTCTAACATTCTCATGGTTTCTGGTGAATTATGGATGTTTGTTTTTGTTACCTTGCTCTAGCAAAGCATTTTTGTCTGATACTGCCATTTTCATGATCCTTAGGAAGGTATATTTAATTTATGATCCACGGACATTTATGAAAGGCTTGTGTTTGTGTTCAAAGACAGAATTAACAATATATCCTCTGGGTTGTTTTTCTTTTTGACCTTATTAAACTACAAAAATGTGTTCTAAAGGATTTGCTCAAGACCTTGATGTGTTGAAGTTTTGTACAGTTTTTGTTCTACCTTGTTCTTATCCTGCTTTCCATTGCATTTTTCTTTTAGATTGGCTCCTATGAAATATGAGAATTAGATTTCTAATGTACAACATGTTGGAACAGGTTTTACTGCGTCTCTTTTCTTTCTCTTTTTGTGTTTGGCTGCATGCAGGTTTGAGAATTATCTGCATTTGCTTACTGATTAGAACACTTAATTTCTATGCAGAGTGAAAAAGAAGTCCTGCTTCTGTAAATCCATTCAAATTTACCTGTTTTCAGCTTAAGCTGTAGTTGTTATGTAATTTTGTACTTTTGATAGATATGATATGCCTATTGTTATCTCTTGCGTAGAAGTCAACAATACTGAAAGGGAAAGACTTCAGCCAAACCAGGTATATATTCCACCTAATGGGATGGTTAACATTTTCTGCTTTCTCCTAGAAGTACTTCATAGCTATATGACCTGGCTTTCACATCAAAACTAGATTCAAGTCTACAGCCTTGAATACTTGCATTTTTTTTTAAAAAAAAAAAAAAGAGAAATCTTTTATTTTCTCCCTTTTAAAAACATTACTACATGATTACACAAAAATAATAGTAAACCTTAATGAATGAGGCTTTTAGAGTTGAGTGGCCAGGATACTCCTCAGCTTTACAGCAGAACTATGTAGTTTTACTATATATTTTGGCTTTATATGAAGAATACTTTCTTTAATTTTATATTGTGAGTGTGATAGTGTTTGTTTCTGGTAGCGTTTTGAGCTGTTCACTGACATAGGATGCACTTGAGTGTTGCTTTTTTTTAAAGCATTAGTTGAAATTTTTGTAACACTAAAATAATGTACTATGGCTAGAAAACAAAAAAATCTTGTCAGCCCATCAAGATTTGTTTTTAGATCCTCTTGAAATTAATGGGGATGTTAGAAGAAATATTGAATTCCAAGGACACCTCTGGTACATATGCAAGAGCTTTTTAGGCCTGATTTAGTAATCTGTGATTTTTGTTGTTGTTGTTCTGACTGACTGCAATAAGAAGTGTTTTTCAAATTAATTTGTATAGTTCTTTTCTCAAAATGTTTCTACCTGCTGTTTCCTAAAATCTCTTGTTACCTGTTTTAATATAAGCCAGAGGATGTGTTCCCTTAGAGCTAATAGAAGCACTAGAGAAATCTTCTTCTTTGAAAGAGATAATGTCATGTTGTTACTCTGTTTTGGTTTTTTTTTCACTACCAAGGTTCCTAAAAATGAGGGAAGTAATGGCTTGTTACTTGAGAAACTTTTGTGTTCTACTGGGATATACTTAGCTGATCAGAGAACTTCTCTAGAACACTTCTCTAACTATAGCTGTGCATCACCAACTGTCATCAGTTTCTCATTTAAGGAACCAGGAGGATACATGTTTGTTTATGCACCAGCATTAAACTGAAGAGTTGCTGAATACCAATTCCATGCTGCTTGTGCAAAAGTATTGATCTTTAGAGTGTTTAGCAATCTTTGTGAGTTGCCCCTGTGTACGTTGCAGAATTTGTCAGACATGAGATATGTTGCCCTCGAAGAGGGCTTATTTGTCAGGAGCCTGCATGTTCTTCTACTTGGGACTTTTCCGAATGTTAGAAAACACAGTTTAATGCTCAGACAGTGCTCTTAGTCGTCGTAAATCTTACCATATGTCATATTAGCTTTTTAACATGTAAGACAAACCTGAACGTTTCCAGCAGTTAGTTGAAATCCAAGTTCATGAGGACACTTGTTTAAAGAAAAAGTTACTGTGTTTCTGTAACAAGGAATAAAAATAAATATACTGCTGTATATACTTGCTAACTGTCAGCGTAAGGTGGTGGAAATGCAGTGTTTATGTAGAACAATATTTGAGGGGAAACAATCTTCTTTATCAATAAACTGTGAAAACTAAAACTGAGGAATGGCTGACGTGCATTTTCACTGTATCACAGACTAGGGAAACCTTGGTAGTTCTTTCTTTTTTCATTACATTCTACATAAATCCTGTGATTTCTTGACTTCTCAGATTATCTCAGATTACCATGCTGTGCATGGTAAAGTGGAACCTGCTGCATGTTCTGTTGTTGACAAAACTTAAAAGCACAAAAGTCTAACTCTCCAGTTAGAGCTGGTGTTTGTATGGTGTATGTGTTACCTAGAGAAGTTGTGCTGGCAGTGGCAGAGTACACAGAGCAGCATTCCACAGAACTTGTGACTTTGTACCCTGAAAGTGTTTAGCAACCTGTAGAGATTATAACAGTAAACATTTTAACCAACTTTAAAAAAGTTGGTATTACAGGAAGAAAATAATTGTTTAACCTTAAAATAAACACTTTTTTGAAACTTGTTGATAAAACTGTTTTTTCATTATCCTCTTATTTTGTGGTTTTATTTCTGGGTAGACTGTGTATGTATACCTCCTCTTTAGTAAAATAGTTCATCTTGTTGACTGTACAGAGTGGTTGGCAGTGGCAGCATTTTACATGTAGAACCACTACATGAATGCCAGTCATGTTATAAACATCAAAAAAGGTAGCTTAAAGTACAGCTGAGTTAGGAAGAAAAATCAGATTTTTACGCTACTGTGTAAAGCTGATTGTTCGGTACAAAATACAGTCTGGAACATACCTACCTCCTTATTGCCAATCTTGTGTGTGTGTCTTGGCAAAACGTATTGGCTTTTTATCAGGTGGACAAAGTAAAAAGTAAACTTACTAGGTATCAGGAAGACTAGAAGCTCAATTCTGGAGCAATGTATTATCACCAAGAGGCAGTTATTATGAGGCCATAGTAAGTTTAAGAACAACAATAGTGAAATTGTTAGTTGTTTGAAATATCTTTAAGCTCTTCTGGAGGTGGGTGAGACTACACAAACAGCATCCTTTTTTCTCCTTACAGCTTGGTGAGTATCTTTGAAACAAGCTTGCCTTACATGTGACTGAATTGGCTTTAGTCATTGATAGGTTTTGAATGAGAAATATTAGTGGAGCATGTTGCATTTAGGGTATTTTTGGTTTATTGTTTCTGAAGATAGGTTTATTTGTCAGCCATGCATGAAATTGTGGTCCACTACACATTCTAGAATATATGTAGATCCATGCCACATCCAAATGAACATTGTGTCTGTCTGAAAGGCGCCTGTGCCAGCTTAGCACAAAAAAACCCCACGTGGTACATTACAGATTTAGGTGTTTCCTCAATTTCCAAAGTGGGCAGAAATTGCCCCTCTACTTGGCTTGACTCAAGCTAAAGGATAGCTTCCCATTTGGGTTCTGTGCTTATGTGTTGTTTGACTTCAGGGAGATGAAAGCCAGTCCATTTCTGACAAATCTCTTACTTTACACTCTCACCTCAGTGTAGAGTTTAAGGGTTACTGAAGGGGTAAAATGATACTTGTGATTCATTTGCCAAGGATAAAAAATTATGCTATACAATTCCAATGAGTTGTTGAAACTATAAATATTGAATAGAATGGTGTTTCCTAAGCACTTACTTCAACAATACATTGTCTAAGCTATGTTCAAAAACATCTTTTAATTGACATAGAAAGCTAATTAATGAGAGAGCCTTCAGGTCTTCAGAAACCCTGAGTTAATATTTGCTTTTCAGATGTAAAAAAGGGTTATATAATTGATTGGAAGCAGCCTCTGCCTTTCAGACAATAAATATGAAACATAGCTCCAAAGGCACCAATTTGACAAAATAGCTTGTATATATTTGAAAACACTATTCAATAATTACTGGTTTTGACTTAGAGGTTCTATAGAAACAGCATCTAATGGATATTGACTAGATATGAAGGGAAAGGTTAACTCTTAAGCATACCTTTTTTCTTTAACTATTTTTTGTTTGCAATGGAACGGCTCTCTGCCGTCAATGTGTTCAAGACCACTGTGTGTTTCTAATAGAGACTTACAGGGGAAATATTCTAAATAGGACCATGTACCAACCATAGGTTTTTGGGCAACCATTTGGAAATTGCTGCTTTTCAATATTTATTTGTAAGTCTACAGTATAACTCTTTTGGCCACAGCATGAACGTGCATTTTAATAGTGTTAGTATGCTAAAGTTGTAACACTGACTGTCTTGATTTTCTTTTTAGATAAATCTTTCATGATTACTACATTTTCCCAGTTTTTCCATATTTGATCTGCTGCATTGGAAAGTGTATTTTTTTTTACACTTCAGTACCTGTGCATGTGGAATCACTTAAAAATAATAATAAATACATTTTCCACATACAGACTTTTAATGGGCTCTGATTTTCAGAATGATTAAATAGATGGTTTTGTGTATGGATTTTTTTTAAGAAAACATTTACATAACATTTAACTCGGTAACATAAACTTTGCTAAATAGGGGTATCTCCTGAGCTGGAAATTAAACATGCTAATTTCCCCCCCCGCCTTGATTCAGTGGCCTCATGGCCAAGAAGGCCAATGGCATTCTAGGATACATCAAGAAGAATGTGTCCAGCAGATGAAGGGAGGTTCTCTTCCCCTTTTACTCTGTCCTGGTGAGGCCTCCTCTGAAGTCCTGTGTCCAGTTCTGGGCTCCTTAGCTCAAGAGGGACAAAGAACTTCTGGAAATGTGAGCTAGCCCAGCTTTTGTAATGGATTATTGTGGGCAAAAGTTAATATGGTTAAGTTTCTCTTCATATTCAGGCTGAGAAGGAGTTAGCTGAAATCTGAGTTGGTTTTATGCTGAACATTTTCAGGTTTTGGTTGATAACTTCTTACCTCTACTTCATGGAGGAGTCTATGAACACTTGAAAATAGCAGCAATGAATTAAAGATTTTTTTTTTCCAGTAAACTGTAGTGTTATTTCTGTGACATTAGCAGATGTCTTGAATCTTGTGACTTTTAACTTTGCTTTTAAAGGTGATTTCTTGTTACATAATTATTTTTATTGTGTTTACATGGCGTTGAAAGCTGGCACACTGGGTGTGTGTCCAGATTGCCCACAGTAGCTGTACATGCAGAATACCAGATGTATAATGCTGCCCAGTGCTGATGCATGTGCTTTGCCTTCCAATGAAGATACAGCAGATGAAGCAGCATCAACTATCTCTGTGTTACAGATAGCTGTGCCCTTCTCTTTACCTGAGGGTAGTTAGGAGTTACTTTTTTGAGGCAAGTTCTGGTTAAGCTCTTTAGATTTTAACATGATGGAAGGCATAAGTCATTGAGGTTTATTTTTGTTTCTTGGTACTAACATCTGTGTTTAATGTCAATCAGTAGGTACTTAGCCTGAGAATGTCTGTAAGTACAATTTGCTCCTCAGCCTCCCCTTTTTTAGAGCACTGCTGTATTGTGAGTTGCCTGGGACATACGTCGTCCTGTGCCAAGCAAGTGCTAGGCTGCGGAGATTCTTGAGGTTGTATGTGTGCTTGTGGGTGCTCTCTGACTACATCTGATTTTTGTATCTCATTAACAGCTGAGCAAGCAGCTTCTGTCTTGGTGGCTTTGGGGCAGCCCTAAAGAAGCAGGGTACTTAAAACCAAAGTATTTGGTCTTAGAAATGTCTCTGCTGTATGACAAATATTTTTGAAAGCCTGTTTTCGATCATTGCACCTCTGTTCTTTTGTAAACTCTGAATGGAGATTTGGGGGGAAGTCTGTTAGGCTTTGAGAGGTCAGTGGTACCTGTCTAAAATGATTCCTAATGGAAAAGTACATGAAGAGCTGGAGTGACTCTGAGATGCTGTCTCAGTAGCAGACTCCTTTCTTTGAAGTTAGATCTGTCATATATTCTGTCTGCAAGAGCCAGCTCCAGGAGACAGGAGATCTGTTGATTGAAAGAAACCTCATGCCATGATGAAATGCTCTGACCCACTTCATCCATCTGGGTCGGCAGTTACTCCTTGAAGCAGGAAAGATCAAAGATCCTCAGGTGTGGCCCAGCATTATTTACTTTCCCAGAGCTGGCCAAACAGGGGGATAAGAGATTTCATGAGGGTTTCTTGAAGCAGGCGCACCTCCTGTGTCAAAATTCTGTCAGTTCTCTGTGGTTAAGGCTGGAAGATTACATATCTTGGAAGCCAATACTGCATCCTTCATCTTTGAGTGGTTCAAAATATGACCATTTCTGCAATGTTACTCTTGACATACTGATACTTCCTGGTAAAGGTGTTTTCTTCTACCGAAACTGCTTGGTGTCTGGTAAAGATCTGAAATCTTCAACCAAAGTAGTTTTTCTCCATGTTATATCAAGTCTGTAGTATTAAAGTGCTGCCTTTTCCTCATTTTTCCTTCATTTGGCATCTCCTTGAAGAAATCTCTTTGTTAAAGATTGTTTATTTTGAGAAGTCTTCCTGCTTTTCTCTCTTACTGCGTAAGAAGTTGTGATGGAGCACAGGACTGAACTGGTCTGCCATGCAAAATGATCAATCTTTCTCTATGGCTTCTTGGTCAATTTCGTCTGTTGTCTTTGAAAAGTCTCAGAAGGTTCTATCTTCTTGTATGCCAAGGCTATGTCTCTGCTGTAGGCAGGAAGTTTCTGGAAGTTTGTGTGGAGATCCCATGCATATCATGCAGGAAGATCTCAGTTTTCTTTGGTACTAGGCAAGTGAGCTACAGAGCTGCTCAAGGCTTGTGCAGCCATTCTCATTAATTTGCATACTATGAGCTGTAGCAGGTCTCTGTCTCCCTTTTAGAACTGAATAAAATAACAGATAGCAGTTATGTGTTCTGCTTTAAAAGATGTAAATGCTCCTTTGAGCATTTTAATCAAATTATACAGAGCCACTGAACTCTAGCCTGTAGATAGATTTTGTGAATGTAAAAAGTTTTGCTTGGAGAATGTCGTGGTTTCCCTCCAGCTGGCAACTAAGCATCATGCAGCCATTCACTTGAGCCTTGTTCCTTCCCCAAGAATAAAAGTTTAATAATTGAAATAAAATAAGAGGTAATACTAATGAAAATGAAGATAACAAAGAGAGAGAAATAAAACGAAAGATAAATGACATAATTGAGTTGCTCACCACCTGCTGACTGATGCCCAACTAGTCCCTGAGCAGCCATTGCCTCCTGGCCCCCTGGCCAACTCTTCCCTAGTTTATATACTGAGCATGATGTCAATAGTTCTTTGGCTAGTTTGGGTCAGCTATACTGGCCATACTCCCTCCCAGCTTTTTGTGCACTTCCTCACTGGCAGAGCCTGGGAAACTGTAAAATCCTTGTCTTCAGATACGTACCACTTGATAACACACCTATGTTTTAGTTGTTAATAACATTATTCTCACACTACATAAAAAGGCCACGCACCAGCTACTAGGAAGAAAATTACCCTGCCTCGGACAAAACTAAGACAGAGAGGTTTTTGACTGTGCTTAGGAAGGCCTGTTAGGAAACCCTCCAGTGATTCAGGGATGTATAAGCCTAAAGGTGGATGAATCTTCTGTGTTCCAAAGTGCAACATGACAGGAATGCCCAAACTGTTTTCATAAATGAAAAGCTACATGAACTTTGTTTGCTACCTTGAGAGATGGGAGAGTTTCCATCCTTACAAATATTAAAGTATTGGACATGATCTGCCTGCCCTAGATGACCCTTCCAGGGATTTCTATGAAACCATTTCAACCTCAGCAGTTCTGTGACTCTGTGATAGTGTCACAGCAATTCCAGTGTAAATTTCTCCAGTTTGAGGATGAAGGTGGGATGACAGGGATAACTCCATCCAATTGAAAGCAACAAGAAGAAAATTTCAAGCAGTATTGACCCTTCTTTGAGATTATCTCCCTGGTTGGGTAACAGCTGCAGCTCTGAGCCTTCCTGAGGTAGGATCAGTTGAAACCTTCAGCTGTGGATGAGGGCCATGGATGTTTCCCACCAAATACCCCTCTTATTTCACTCAGTGTGATCAGCTGTTCTTCTTGGGTCTGAAAATGGACATCTTCTGGGAAAGAAATAGTTGTACTGTGACCAGGAAGGATAAGATAGAGGTTGATAGGTTGTCAAGGGCATGGAGAGATAAAAAGTGGGACAATTGTAAATTCATTTTTACACTTTCTGTCGTGTTTCCCCCATCCCCTCAAGAATTAGCAGCACTAAGTACAAATAGCAATGATTCTTAACTCAAAGTTTGGGGAAGGTATGTAAGACTTTACTTCTGAGTAAGACTTCTGCCCTGGTGGTACTGTCACTTACCAATTCTTTTGTAGCATAAACTTTTGTTATGTGCTTCTCTATTCTGAAGCAGGAAGGGAAAAAACAAAGCAAAAGGGAATTCAGAGTTCAAGGTTCTCTAGACCAAAGCTACTTTCTCTCATTAATACTGAAAAAGTACTTGGCATAATGAGGAAGAACAATGTTATTACAATAATAAATCTTTCTAAGGCAATGAATTGAGAGTATGTTCTTCATCTGGAAGTTGCTACAATGGGAGGGTCCTGGTTCACTTGTATTTGTTTGCAGTGCTCATTTGCCTTTTTCAGATATTTTTACATTGTGTTTTTTTACACAGTAAATAAGATAAAGTTAATGAATGAATGGTATTACACAAGTAAAAAGAAAAAAAAATTGTAATTCATTTGCATGTCATCGTAGGATACACAAAGCAGCAATGATAACTGTCAAGCTACAGTTTTTCATCTTTCAGAGTCTGGAGTGTAACCTAAATTACGTTCTCTAATAATTTGTGCAGGAACATTCCTGATTTTAATTATTGGGAAACAATAAGGTTGCAATTTTGAACCGCAGTACTGATGTCGTATTTGACTGAACTACAAAATTACCTGTCATCAGTCTTCGATAGGATGGGTAGTTTGAATGAAGTTTAAACTCTTCGGGCAAGAAAAATTCTGGCCAATGACTAGTCATGCAGTCTTTTGTCTCACCTAAAACTTAAGAAAATTATTCTTTTCATTACCACCTTGAAGAATGTTGGCTGCTGTAGCTGTATGTGAATCAATTTTTTTAGCATCAGTATCATGGTTGGAGATTAGGGATCTTCTGACCCGTATGGTGACTTTTTGAGGGTAAATAGAAAGGATGCAGGAGGAAAGAGTTCTCTACTGACCAGTTAAAGGGATCCTGAAAATTCCATTGCTGCTTTGGTGGTGAACTGAACCCAGCTTCATAACCATTGGTTATGACTACGATAGGCTGCCAAAAACTTTTCAGGAATGCAGGAGAGGAGAAAAAAAAATTGGACTTTAACAGCTTATACATCATCCAAAGGTTAATGGAATTTCATGGGACAAAATGAAAACAGCTATGTAGCCCATGGGGATTTCCTCTACTGAATATCAAAGGTATACTGTAAACCATTGAGGTGTAGGCACTTCTGCTTGAAAAGGTTTCAAGATCCTTTATGATGAAAGGAGTAAAGCAGTTGAAGTATAAGGGTTACTAACAAGTCTCATTAGAAAGTACACAGCAGTGTTATTTCAGACCTCCCATTGACCTCAGTAGGTCTTTGGTTTTTTTTTTTTTTTTTTCATTGTTACTGTTTGAAATTGAAACTGAATTCATAAGATACTGTGACTTGATAGTTTTGGGTGTTTTCATATCAGTCACCTGTTTTGCACAGGACCAAGTTCAACTTTGGCAAATGAATGTCCTGAGATTACTAGAAATTTCTTTTTAAAGCATGTATTGAAATCATAGTTTGCATACAATGGTTTCTGAAGTTTTTAGGCATAATGCATTTGTTGGTAGTTAGATGTCTTCATTCTAGTATGTGTGTTTCACATACTTAACTGTTGGACAAAGAATTAATATGATGTGGTCTAGAAGATAATAGTATTTTCCAAATCTTCAGAAATTCTGATTAGATACTACCCTGTGAACAGTTTTAAGAATAATGGGAAGCCCCTGCAGAGTGCCATTAACTTTCCTAGGAAACCTTCTGAGAGAGGGGCTGTCACCTTATGTTCATGCAGCTCACAGATCAATGAGGCTTTGATTCTAAATAAGATCTTTGAGTACAACAAAAATGTGTATGTATGTGGTTGGTTGGTTCTTTTTTTAAAGAAGGAGTTTGAGGGTGTTTTGACTTACTTCTGATTTTCATTAAACTTCTCTGATATACCTGGGACATTCTTATCCCTTTTAAGCCTTAATGGATAAGGTACAGTTGGATCAAAATTTGCAGCTGGCAGGCATGTTGCAATTCTGAATGTGATGCTTCCATGCTGAAAACCAAGAACTTTATAAATATTATAAAGGCAAATTGAGTTGGTAACTTCATAATGAAAGTTAATCTGTTTGATGTATGTTGGTAACTTCGTAATGAAAATTAATCTGTTTGATGTATGTAGATTTGATCAAGTTATGACTGGAACTGTCTTGATCTCATATACCAAGCACCTTTGGTGACTACTTGTAGCTTGACTTCTGGAGCTGCTGTTCAGAGAACTAAGAAACAAACAGTTAATGAAAAGCAATGTGATGAGAAGAGCACTGCTGAAGACAGAAGACGTTTTCAGTTTTCATTTTAAAATATATGTATAAAGAAATTGATCAGGACTCCTGAAAATTACACTTAAGATAAATTATCCTCATGCATTTTTTTTCCTTTATATTTCTGTGAAGTTAAATAAGCAGAGATACAAATATTTGTTATCGATCTTAACTACTTGTGTGTTTTACTGATGCAACCATTCAGATCAATGCCACTGGTAAACAAAGTACAGGAAGAACTGCAGGTAAAGAATCTTCACTGGCAATACCATCTTCATTGTGTTTTATTTTGTTTTTAGCTGAACTGCACACAAGATTCCACAGTCATGCATTGGAATAGCAAGTGGCTTAATTCCTCCAGCCTGGCCAATATAATCAATATTTATGTGAACAAATTACAGATAACTGCAACAGAATTATCTCTAATATTTAACCTGTGATCTCTAGAAGCTCAGTGCATGTGTTGTCAAGAAATCAATGGCAGTACCACAGCCAGCCTGGGTGCGTAATGAGAAGTGTTGGTTGTCTGAGTAGAATTGGAAGCAGAAGTAGAATTCTAGACAAATTGACTTTGGGATTGGTGGAAGACATTTCTTAAATCCGCTAGTTTTTGTTGCATCCAGTTAGGTGAAGTAGGAACGATGTTCTTCAGTAGCTGCAAATTGTGGAGTTTTCTACCCATGATTTTCTAAAAAATACTATAAATTTCTTGTTTTGCATGCAAAGCTTAAGGCACTTTGTTTATGTCTGTGTTCCTTATCTGTGCACATTGTTCTACGTATGTACCTCATGAAAAAGGCCATGTAAGGACAAGCTAAAGTGAAAATACAAGCACGAGCGTTGTTTTAGTAGAACATATTAAGATGGATAAAGATGTAACAATGAGGCATAATCATGATCTGTTATACAGATGTCTTGGCTCCTATTGCAACTAGACATTTTGCTAGCAAAATTTCATACAGGAATGTAAGGAATTAAAAGTCATAAGATTACCAGGAGTTACAAGACTGAACTGAGTCTAAGTATAGGTGAACATTCTAATGCTTTATTTAAAATCAACAGTTAAACACAACTTGCAGGAAAAGATAAGACCTAGAAAGCAGTCATAACCCCAACTCAATATCACTTTTTATTTTTTCTGGGCAGCAGCATGTTAGTAAAATAAATTTTGAATCCATCTCTTAATGAGACTCTAGAAGTAGACTTGTCTAGCCAGGAAAACCTCCTTTGAGAATTTCATTTAGGAACTAAATAATATAAAATTGTGCACTACTTCATATATTAATAAAATGAAAGCAAAAGGAAGTCGAGAATTAGAATAAGCAGACTCAACTGAACATATAATACTTGTATTAACTTGAGTTCAGCATGCAGGTTCTGTACTTCTAAGACTCTGTGCTTACTAGTTGAACTATCTTGTTTGAAGCTTAAAAGTTAATAAGCTTAAAAGTTGATTAACTTGTCATACCAGTCTTGCCATACTTTTGTTTTTCCTCAAACTAGATGAAAAGCTTCTTTAAGTATGATTACGGTAGTACAGCATTCCTGATGATGCTGGTAGCTCATGATACTCTTTGTTGTCAGGAAATGTGGGTTGAGCCTCTAGGATCTGTGTGGCTGGAGTATGAAAATAGTATGTCTTAATGGCGAGGTCTTGCTGGAACAACTTGGTATGTAACATTGCTAATAATATGTCTGTAGTTTTTGCTATGCAGATGAATTTACTCACTCGCTGTAATGTTAATTCACTTCCACCCATGCTATAGTACTACTTCTAAAACTAAAGCTATCTTTTAAAAATAAGACTTCTCCATATTTCATAGGGTGCTTGATATGGGCATCTGGCTTCAGTAATGTCACTATTACTGTCTGATGACATTTTTCTTTAAAATCTGTTGGACATGCAGGTTTTGTTTGGTTAAATGAGCTGACATTTAATATGAATTAATTTCATTACACTAATGAGAACAACCCTTGTGGTATGTAGCCTTGTGTTTCCATTATAATTTTTAATTTAAATACAATGAAATTATTCATAAATGTTTAGAGAATAGAACGAAGTACAGTTAAAGTATGCCAAGCTCAAATGTTCTTATTGTGAGTGAAGCGGCTCTGAGACTTTCTTGCCCGTTTGGCTTGTTTTTCTACATTTTCAGTGAAGTGTGGGTGGGGCAGAGTTGGCATTGCAGACTACAGAAAGATTTCTGAATAACTTAAATATTAGAGTCATCGTGTGAGTTAGAAATTTCATTTTGACTGTGTTTATTGAAAAGTAAGATGGTTTTACTGAAGTGATAATTGCATGTCTTCCTAAATCAAATACCTGTGTAGTATGCTAGATGTTTATGGAAGGTCTTAGGATTACTTGCTTTCTGTCCAAAGGAAAAAGTGTCCATGGAAATACAGCCAGTGCCAAAGTATCTTAAGATTGGAGCTTGAGTTGAGAGCATAACTTAGTCTCCTTCTTAACCTCTGATATCTCTACTATATATTGCATCCCTTGGAAACTTTATTATGTTCTGCTGTGTTCAGGACCTGCTCCTCAACCATGATCAGAGAGTAAAATGGATGGTTCAGTTCTGCAGAAATGAATTGCATATGATGGAGGACACCATAGTTGCTTGCACGATAGATGTTGGAGAACTCCTACCTTCCCACGTTAACACTGAAGTAGTTGTTGTGCGCTTCTGAGTCCTAAGCCATGTCCTTTGGTGGAAAAATGCAAACAGGAAGATCAAAACCTATAGGTTTTCAAGCATGCCTGAAGAGATCATTGATGTTATCATATGTGTACAGTGAATTCCAGGGGTGCCTCTTGTATGTTCTTCATTTTTTCCCAAGAAAAAGTAATCTAGTTTTAGCAGGATTAACATACTGAGGAAGCCTGGTGAATTTACTTTTCATGAATACTGAAATATAAGATAATATACTAAGGAGTAATGATAAGCAATGGCACCCATTTGCAATGTACCTGTCTTCAGGAAGGCCAGAAAGGATAGGGAATTGTCCTGCAAAGAACTAAGAACAGATGAGAAATGTGTACTTGTCTACTTTTGAGACACATGGCAAAATTTAATAATTTTCTGCATATTTACTGGACAGTAGCAGAACTTGAGGAATTACATGCTGGTTCTAAAATAACCTTTCAAATAAACTTTTAATATGAGAAGGTATCTAGAGTTTCTTTATTATCCTTCCTGCGCCATGATCCTGTAGAACAATGCACAAATCTCAAGATTTCAAGCTCTCCCAGTTACAGCTACCTGCAGGGAGTGGAACCTCTGGTATCCTAACCTGAAACTTTTTCTTCTATAAGAAATATAACAGCATTTTACATATAAAAGTACGTTAAATAGATAAGTAGACATTATTTGGCAAGAAGACTGCAGGTGAAAGGGTGAATTCATCACAGATAAGTGGAAAAATGGGTGAATTAGAATATGGCAGTTGGACTTTTGTAAGCAGATTGGAAAATTAATATTCCTAATTGTTCAACAAAGTGGCAAGATGCCTATCCTTCTAGTCTGTATTTATTTATTCAGATTTTATGTCTTTTAGTTATCTTTGATGTGATCTTCAGAAAGTGCTTGCTAACATAATTATGATTCAGTAGTATTATGCTTTCTTCATTTCATTGCCTTAAAAACCAATTTTTTGCTTTCTATTGATACTGTGTTGGTTTCCCATCTGCTTTAAACAGTTGACCTGTAATGATTGCAAGCAAATTTTGGCCACAAAGATACAGCCAAATTCAAAATACAGAAGAATGCTTCCCTTGTTTTCAGTTGACTAAAGCATTTTTTAGCTACAGCCACAATTTCTAAGTGTTGAAGAGGAGGAGGCTATCAGGGTGGGGTATTTCAGCTTGTAGGTAGGGATGGAAAATAGTTACCGTTTAGAATCTTGTTTAGAGTATGGTTTTTTTTGAGACTGAGAGATTGGTATTCTGTTAGTTTGTTGTGGTGTGGTTTTTTTTGTAGACCAAGTTATTAAAAACCAAACCAAAATACCAACACACCCTTGCTCCGACTCCAAAACTGTGCTAGACTTCAGCTTATAACTTGAGTTACAAAAAGGTGCCTCCTGCTAATTGAATGAGATAAACATATCTACCATCTCTTAAATTTTCTAGATAAATATTAGATCTGTGAAGAAATAACAAAGTGATGAATACAGAGCCTTTTAAAGGCTTTCTTTTCCACATTTTTGCATTAATTTTATCTTGTTTAATTTTTTGCTTCATGAATAAGAATGGTGAATCATAGCTAGTACTAGAAAATATGGCTATTTTCAAGTATTATCAGTCCAAATCTAGGCATTCATGAAGTTGGAGCCAAAGTTAAGAGACTTGCCAAGACAAGAAAGATTCTGTAGTAAAAAAATCTTGAGTACTTTGTCTTCAGGAAAGCATTAAGTCTTTGATAAGACTGGAATTTTGCTGTTGGTTACATCATTCATGTGTATAATTGGTATATTGCCTTAACTCATTTAAAGGAAGGCCAGAGTGTGGAAATACCCCTTTGGTTTTTTGGCTAGAATAACGCTGTGATGTTTCTGTTCAATGTGTGTAATGCTGAAGTAAATTTGAAGGAATATTACTAAACTAATGATTTGTTAAGCTCTCTGTAGTGTGGTTACTGCATTTCATCATAGAATCATTATGGGTGGAAAAGACACATAAGACTGAGTCCAACCACTAACCTAACACTACCAAACTTGTCACTAAACTAAACCATATCCCTCAGCACTTCACCTATGTGTTTTTTGAATTGTCTCTAGGGATGTTGACTCCACCACCTCCCTTGACAGTCTGTGCCAATACTTAACAACCCTCTGGGTAAAAAAATTCTTCCTAATGTCCAATCTAAACCTTCCCTGCTGCAACTTGAGCCCATTTCTTCATGTCCCATTGTTCATTTCTGGAGAGATCTACCCCCCACCTCTTTAAAACTCCCTTTGAGGTAGTTGTAGAGAGTATGTCTCCTCTCAACTTCACCTACTCTAGGCTAAACATCCCCAGATCCCTCAGCCGCTCCTCTTAAGTCCTGTTCTCTAGTCCCTTCATGAGCTTTGTTGCCCGTCTCTGCTCCAGCAGCTCTTCAATGTCATGTAGTGAGGGGCCCAAAACTGAACATAGTATTTGAGTTGTGGCCTCAGCATGGAGTACATGGGGACACTCACCTCCTTGGCCCTGCTGGCCACAGTATTTCTGGTATAAGCCAGGATGCCATTGGCCTTCTTGGCCACCTGGGCACACTGCTGGCTCATGTTCAGCTGGCTGTTGATTAACACCCCCAGATCCTTCGCTGCCTGGCAGCTTTCCAGCCACTCTGCCCCAAGTATTCCACAGGGTTGTTGTGGCCCAAGTGCAGGACCCAGCCCTTGGCTGTGTTGAACCTCCTGGTTTTGAACTCTGAAAAGTAGTGGTGCTGGTTCAGGGAGATTGAAATTGGGATCTTGCATTCTTTTTCATTTTAAATTTAAAAAAAAAACCACAACCCTTTTGTAGAAGTTAAGGGGAAATAATTGAATATTTTTCAATAATTTAATTATGATTTTAGCATGACATTTTAAAATATATATTTAGTGGTTTGGATTGATTCAAACTTGGGAAACTTTTCCCTTATAAGGGAGATGGATGAAAGATGAGCTTAAAATAGGAGACTTGGCACATGCTTAACATCTTCAGAGGGGTATAAATGTAAAGACTGTTTCCAGCAAGATAGCTCTAGAAAAATCACAACATTTTAATCTGCTCAAAGTTTTGGACAGCAAGATTTCCCAGTAACTTCAAATAAAACTGTTCAGCTTCAAAAAGCAGGAGAAATCCTGGTGCAAGAAATAATCTGGAATTATTCTAACTAGCTTTATTAAAAATAGAAAAGCTAAATTAATAAATCCCCACTTGTAATTATCCCTGAAGTAGTCTGTACACTGCAGAGGCTCTTACATCCCTGCTGTTCTGAGATTTTTGCACTTGAAGCTGTAGTAAAAGAATTTTTTTTTTCTTTGGCCTGCATAGTACCTACTCTGTCCCTCTTCAGAACTACTCTCTCTCTTGTTGCTAAATTATCCAAGGATTAACAAGCTGCCCTTTCTTCACAGAATTACTTCTAAAGTCTTACTTAGTCTGGAGTAGGGGAAGTTGTGTTGGTGCAGTGTGAAGAAGTTACTGTTTGTAAGCTAAACCTTTGTTTTCTTTGTGTACACTTATCCTATTAGATGTATTGGCCTTTGCCATTATTTGTGGTAACTGCGTAGCATGGATCATCCCTCAGTAAAAAGACAGATTATCTCACAATGAATGCATGGTGTGGCATTTGTGCTGGCGACAGCAATCTTACATCCATTACAGAATTATCATCCTGATTTCAGAACCAAACTCAGTTACTGATGATATCTTGATGAATGTTCCATCTACAGATATTAGAGCTAGACCTTTATTGTTTAAATAATGCTAGAAGAGGGTAAACTGCATCCAATTGCAGGAAAAGTGTGTGTTGAGTTTAACTGGATGAATTCACTTGGGCCAACTTAAGTGTTACCGCTTCTGTTACCATAAACCTTTAATTTGTATATGTTATTATACTTTACAGACATTGATTCTTACAAGCCTAGTGGAGTGTTTGCTAGGTAGTTATGCTGATAAGCATGCTAGTAAATCTATCTGCTGAATATATATTAGGTTTAGGCCTTGTCTAGTCTAGGCTTTATAGGTGTGATACTGATTGATTTACCTAGCTTCACCTATTTGACCACTGTAGTTAATGGAGTTAAAGCCTAGGGGGAAGCTTCAACATTAACTTGTGAGTTTTAGCACTTTTTGAAGAATGATTGCTTAGTCTTTGCTAGAGTTTTAATACGGAGTTAATTTGGTCAAAACAGGTAACAGATCCAACCTTGCATTTAATTTCCAGGAAAGTTAATGTTTTAACTCTGTGCTTCCAGAATTTCAGGCTTTCTGAGATTTGAGTGCAGTATCTCTGTTCTCATAATCTTTCGAGACTTGTGGGTAGTATAATATAAATGTAATCAAAGATACCATGCCAAGGTACCATTGCTCTTAGAAAGGATTTGAGGACCATTTAAAACTCAGAAGTTCAATGTTTAAATTCATTTTGCATTAAAAGCAGTGAATATGATTAGACTGTCTCCTTGTCTGAATTTCATCACTTGTAAGTTTTAAATTATTATCCCTTTTCAGTAAATATTAGCAAATATCTCTAAGGAAGGAGGAACGAATATCTCAAAAGACATTTATAGCAACATCGAGTTGAGTAAAGGAGAGGAATTTTGTTAGTACCTGAACCGAGGAAGGAAAAACTGTTAGACCCGAAGGAGCTGAGTTGTAGCTTAGGGTGATTTCACAGTTTCAAGTACTGGGAAAGCTTTACAGAGTCAATCAACCACAGGGCACAAAGCTGTAGGTACAAGGCTTTGTTAGTCACTGTGCTTGGTGAATGACTGCGTTTAGCAAGCACCTGTTACTTTGCAAGTAGCTTTACCTTAATCTGCATTAAATAAGATGGTTATTGGAAGTTATCAATTCGTGTGCATGTTAAATGAACTGATAAACTAATTTTACTTTAGTTTTCAAAGGTGCATTCACAGTACAGCCGTGCTGTAGGATGATTGAAACATCTCTTATTTGACAGTAATCCTCCATATAAATAACTTTATTTTTTGCCAATAAGACTTTTCAAGTAACTTGTGTCAAGACATCAGATCAGAGAAGTTTTCATTCCATATACAATAATGGAAAAAATACTTTGGTGCACTTGCTGGGGAAAGATGTTTCAGCTTTCTGGGAAGCATCAGTCTGTCATAGAGATAGTACATGAAACTAGGCTAATCTAAATCTTTCATATCCCTGTAACTTTGCAGAATGACTTGATGTCTTGATTTTCTCTGTTTAGGAACACATAAAAGATTTATCTTCGAGTCTTACCACCAATTACTCATTGATTATATCCTATGACTCTTCACTGTATATGAAAATCAATATGTATACGTACATAAGAGTTGGTCTCTTTTCTGATGTATAGTAGAAGTGCTTAGCAAAGGGCATTTTTTAATGAGCAGTTTGTTTTCTTTTTCCCATAAAACAACTGCTTCATACTTGTAATGTTATCTGTTTGTTTAGATAATCAGGAAGAAGTGGAATTTTCTTTGCCTGCATATGTGTTGTCTTTTCTGTTAATTCAGAAACTCATTGCTTGTGTGATGGAATGAAGCCTCTTTGGCAAATCTCAGAATTATCTGATGTTTTTCTAATGTTGGCACTGCCTTGGAAAGGTTTTAATTTAAAACATTTCCTGTGTCAATCAGAAATGCAAAAGAGATAAACTGATGTTTACTGGTTTTAGTTACTTATTATAATAAAATTTAAAATCTACAAAAATGTCTTAGAACTGCTATAATACAAACATATTTTAAAATATTTTTCTGCTTTGAGACCATAGTTTAATTTTCCCTTGTTTCTCCTCTCTGCTTAATTAATGAAAGGGATCAGTTTGGCTCTTGTTGTTTATATCTCTATGGACTGAGACTGTCTCATTGTCCTGCTTTGCTGTTTTATTCACTTTGTTAACAAGGAAAATAAAGTTGGTCTTCTGTGTTTGGTTTTGGGGTGTTTTTTTTACAGTTATGTGGATCAGAGACAGATTATGATACTAATTTAATAATGCCCTCTTTATGCGCAGCAAATCTTTATGCAGGTGAGGAGTAATGACAGAACAGACTGGAGTTGGTAAGAAACAGGAGTCTGTGAGCAGAGATGCAGGTTGCCAACTTTTCCAAGCCAGAGTGCCTTTGTTCCTATCTGATGCCATCAGCAAACCAAACCCGCCATTTAAAAAATGCAATTATGACCACATTCCACAGAGAATGTTGAAAAACACTCAGGGATTTCATGTGTCTTCGGAAACAAAATTATTTTGGAGGGCTTTAGCAATGCTGGCCTTTGATTTGAGCAAAGCGATGGAGTTCGTGCTGGTATACAGATGAAAGTTCTGTAGCTGCATTAATTTAAGTACAGCTGTGATTAACTTGTGCTGCAAAAAACTCAAGTAGTTCCCAGTTTTGCCACTTTCTGCTTCTCATTTGAAGAATACTTTTTTCTTTGTGTTGTGGTTGGAATCTTCCTGTTCCATTCAGTTCCTTTCCATTCCAATAAAATGAAGATGGTGATGAAGAAAGTGAACTTTCTTTCCCAAAAAGGCAGCTAGAAGGAAATGAGCCAAGGATCAAATTGAGACATCTCCTGGGAAATTGTTGTGGACTTCTTAGAGTCTGGTTTCCAGTATATAGACGTCTGATCCAGGTCTTAAATACATAGCAAAGAAGAAAAAAATGTATGCATACAAACACTGATTATTATGTTCCCTGTGTTAGAAAAGTGAATGGTTTATGTAACACCAAAAAAAAAAAAAAAATCCAAAGATAATGTACTCAAAAATTTTTTTTAAATTGTTTTTTAAAAATTTGTTTTAAAGATAATTACCTGATACTTTTAGGTGAGGAAGATATGGTAGTTAGAAAAACCATGACAATTAGAGATTTTCTCTCATTAGTTTTAGTTCCTTGGTGAAAGGAGTATTTTAAGGTTCACATCTTGGTGTAAGAAGATTGGAAAGCGGTGTGGTAAAGAGCAGCACTGCAAATTCAGTGAATAGTTTTTTGTGAAAAATGTGAATGAAAATATTGTTTGACTCAATCTACTCTGAGAAGCATTTGGTTCCTTAAGGAAATCTTTGAAAGAAAACCCCAAGAAAACAACAAGCAGCTGATAGCATTACTACCACCAAAACCAGGTCCCACCTCACATGAAAATTTATGATTGGAAAACTAAACCAGACATAAGCATATTGAGGACATCTGGCTTTGTCAGAAATGGTGTCATTAATTATCTGTGATTTTTGAGACAACCCTGAGGGAAATGATTTTAAGTGTTTATGACAGAGCATAAGATGAAGATCTGCTAAAGTCACGCTAATAATGACAACGGTGTACCCTCCAAGAGATGTGGAAGAGGAGAAGAGAGGAGGATATTGTGGGAGCATTCAAGCTGAGGAGTACACATTAAGTCTCCCTCTGGTAGTGCCGTAGCTGTGTGTGTTCTGAATACGGTGATGGCAGCTTCCTTACAGATCCTACTCTGAAAAAAAGGTATTACATCCTATTGTTTGAAATAAAGGAAGATTGAACACACAACTACAAAAAACCTGTGCTGCAGCTTTCAAGGTGTGATCAAGTCTGAACCAGTTGGGAGGGAGGAGTACATATCTAAAGCTAGATGCACATAAGTTTGTGTATATTTGTGTATTTTACACTACAGAAAATGTGAAATACAAAAATTATAAGCCACATGATTTGAAAAAGAATTGCTTTAAAAATACCACAACAACTAACACTGAAGATGAAAAATGATGTTTTTAAAACCTTCGCTATTATGAAGACAATTAAGACACTTTGGGAATGGTGTATAATATATCTAAGGGGCAGAGGGAAGAATACAAATCTAAACCAGGAAGTCGTGATTGTAGGAAGTAACAAAAGAAATCTGTAAGTTACTAATTAACAGTACAGAAAATGAAGAATGTGTTCCTCTTGTGCTTTGTTTTGTGTTTTTTTGTTGTTTTGGTTTGGGTTTTTTTTAAATAAATTTACTATATTTTGATATCATCAGCTGATGGTGAAAGAGATGCCTTACCTGTACTGACTCAGGAGGCTGTGAAACAACAGAGTAGTTAGGCATACTCGGTTTGCCAACTTCTGTCCATAACTTCATAGGATCGTCTGCAGAACTATCAGAACCAAAAATGTTGATTTATTTAATTGTTCTGTACACCTCCAGCCCCATAACTTGTCCTGTAAGGAAAATTTAGATATGCTTGGAAGAAGTTTAATATTAATCTTGGGCAGGATGGATGATCTGTTTATTCTAGACTTAACAACCTGACTCCAACCTTAGATAAAATCTTGATTAACCAGGAATTAAAACAGAATTATATAATTAGTTTATTTCAGAAGATCATCTCTCATTTTATCTGGAGGAACAATTAGTAGTTTTCATGTGGTATGCTAAGAGACAATATGTTCCAGAAACAGAACTCAGATAATCTTTAGGTGACTAAGTGCAGAAGTTGCTGTCCAACTCCTTGCTCTTGCCAGCAGTAGCTGTGCAAGGACAGTACAGTGTTCTGTTATGCATGATTTTTTTTTTTCTTTTAATCCAGAGCCATTGAAAAACAAAACAGAAACAGTCCTGGGAACAAAGAGTAGGAGTCAGGACTTTCTTCTCCTTAAAAGAGTAACTAAACTCTAGTCTAAAAAAAAAAAAAAAGAAAAAAAAACATTTTTTGCCCATGTTTCTTCCAGTCATTCTGTCCAGTAAAATACGTACACAGAGCAAATGATGAGGATTTGGATACTGCAGGGATTCAAGGTATAGTTAGAACTGACTACCATTCATTCTAGATAAATTTTTAGAAGGCCCTGGGGACCATGCAGTTTAAGTTGGTGTTGCACAGAATTTTGAGAAACTAAAACAAGGCAAACTCAGCGATACATATCCACTACATTAACACTGGCTACTTAATGTGTTCTAAATGGGAATCACTGAGAATCTAGTTGAGCAGAAAACAAAGTGACTTAATTGATCGGATGCCCTTTGATATTTGTGATATGAAACAGTATGTGAAAGAAGTCTTAAAATAATATGGAAAAGTTTGAAATTATCAACAGTGAAGAAAACAAGTAAATACTTCAGAATCACTTGACATATGGCAGCAACCTAACAAAATGTGCATTTGAATATAGTCAAATATGGAGTCTTACATCCAGAAACAAAACAGCAAATGTGGCTACTGGAAGGGTGATGGTGAACAACCAGTCGAACTCAAGAGTTACACAATAATTCTGGTGAAAGGGACTAATACAAATCTAATTGTGTAAACAGTATAGAGCAGAGGAAAGATGTTTTGCAGTAGTCAGGGTTTTGTATAATTTGCCTCTTAAGTTACAGTAATTATTTAGTTTGCTGACATCTACAAGTTGGTTTCAGAAACTGGAGCTGCTCCAAGTCAGATCTTTTGATTAAAGAATCGGGAAAGAGCTGAGAACCTGAGAGTACTTCCCTTTGAAAAGACAAGAATAAAGTTGGAAGATATGACTTTTGTCTGCCTTTCTGCTCTTACACAACAAACAGTTCTGCAATAGCGGGCCCACAAGTTAAGCAAACAAACCAGTTATCAGATCCAGGGTCAGGAAGACTAGATACATTTAATTCAAAACTAAAAGTGCAGGTTTTTATAGGAAGGATGACAGCAACAGAACGTTACATTGCCATATATGGGAGCAGATTCCACAGTAATTTTAAATCAAGATCAGATGTCTTTCTATGAAAAAGTAATATTTAGAGATTAATTAAAAAATAATTTAGTTTTATTGCCTGTAGTAAGATTATCGGATCAGAATATATCTTCTGGTTTACTAATCTCTGCCTTGTTAATGTGATGTGATTGCTTACTGTACTTATTAGTAGCATGAGTCTCTTACTAAGAGAACTCTAAAGAGAAAGCGGAAAACATTGTTGTATGAAACCCCCAGTTCCCTAGCATGATAAGCATCTGACTCTTCATATGAGACTTGAATTAGTTTATTATTTTTAGTTCACAGACATCTTGAATTAAGGCTGTGTCATTTACACATTACATTTGTATTCAGACTTGTGCTAGTAGTCCATAAATGAACAATTCAGCAACAAATACAATGGCAAAGAACCTGAGTTGCCTTTACAGTGTATTTTTAATGTATTTCACATTTAGTTGAGAAGTTGTGTTTTTTTTCAAATGCCCATTTTTCTAAAATGCATTATTTATCTTTCACACTTCATTTACTTAAAAAATGTTGTCTTCTCTAACTCCCTTCCCCAAAGTAACATTTCTGTTGTTTAAGGTGACATCTCAGTATGAAAATAAAATCTGTTTTTCAGTTGTTTCCATCTATGCCAAGTTTTTTTGGTAGATGTCTACCTAAAGCTAAATTAGTAAATACTTGTTCCACTTTTTTCAGTGGAAAATTTCTAGGAGTTTTTGTGAATGAGACCAGTTAAAAGTGTATTGTGCTCTTCTTTAACAGTTCTGTAGACTATATGTTTTATAATGATTTTTTTTGAGGGGTAAAAAAAACGTTTTGTAATGCTATTTTTTCTGTCCTAGTGAAAAAAAACAGGCAAACCTGACCAGAGCATAAGCTTTAAGACATTTTGATGTCAGTAGATGAAATATCAGAAGGTGATGTCCTTAATAAGTATACTTACACTTCACTCAGCTTCTTTTTTGAGACAAATGCATCATCTGCATGGGCTAGCTTTGCCGCCTTTCCTTACGTTTCTTATTCCAGGTGAGGATGTGATGCTTGGCCAGGAGGCCAGCCTGAGAAGAGAGGGAGAATCACGCTGGGTTGGGCAGCTGGACAGGCATCGTGCCCAGCAGAACACACTGGTACTGCACATTGTGAGGAAGTGGAGGCAGGGGGGCATAGAGTTTCAGAAAATAGTCTTGTTCAGGAATGCAAACAAAGATTTGGGATTTAGTATCTTTCTACTCTTCATAATATCTGTGAAATTAACCCGTATTAGAAGTTGTCTGTCTTGTTTACTTTTGCTTGCCGTCTGAGCTGGAGACACTGGAGATGTGTTCTGGGACCATGAGGTGTTTGCTTACCCTGTCTTCATTATCTTGCGGTCATGATGCCAAGTGATGATTTGTTATTTCCAAAACAAAAAATGTTATACCAAAAATACCGAAAAAATACTAAAGGTGCAAAAGCGATGGCACAGAAGTTAGAAAAGCTGAAATTAAGGTTATTTATGCAAGTGTAGCTCAGTTCTCTGGCTGTGTATGCATCATACTGCAGGCTGTGGTTTTGCTGCTGAATACGATCTTGCTATTGGACCTCTGTTTTCTTTAGCATATGTGATGGACCCATTCTTCACAGGGTTGCGTTTGGATTGCTGTCATGCTGGTAGGTGAGAATGGAACTGTTGTAAGGATTGTAGTCAGAAAACAGTCTCCTGACTAAGGTAGCTGCAAAGAATTGAGTTCTGCCTTGGGCTCTGCTACTCCCTTCCCAATTGATATTTGCATTTCACTCAGCTTTTTAGGAAGTTGTCAGTACATATGATTCTTGCTTGCATGTGCTCGGCTTTGGGCTGGTTTGCAAAAATGCTGAGTGTTCAGTCTTCTCAAGGGGAAGCCTACTTTGAGTCAGAAGATGATGTGCTTTGAATACTGAAATAAATATATTTCCTAAGTACTTGGGAAAGTAAGGGCCTAAGTTTCTGTAATAACCACCTACATTTTTTATACTGCTTGTTTCTCATGCTGGAAGCAGGCATAATGCTGATAATAAATGCAAATGATTCTGTAAGTAAAACAGGCGAACTTACTGGTAAATTTCATAGGAATTTCTCTTATGAAAGTGATACTCAACGCTGAACACTTCTGAATACAGTGTTTGCAGTCATGCAGTGGGCAATGAAAGTAAGACAAAACATTGAATATAGTGAATATTGAAATACAGAGGGCAGCACAGTTGGAAAAAGGTCACATGTGGTTAAATGCATTATAATTCATCAGTGTGAGGAGACTGGTTTGCTGGGGCAGGCTATGTTAGGTCCTGACTTGAGCTTGATTTTCTGTTCCTGTCATTTTCTTTTTTTAAGTACATTAACATGAAAACAGAATGAATGAGATGCTAACCTTTGTTGCCAAATGAAACCTGTTTTTGATGGTGCTAAGGGATTTTGAGAGGGATTTTTCCATGCTTTTTTCCTCTCGTGGTTTTATAGCTTAACTGTTAAAACACTGAAAGTTTTATTTGGATGGAAAGGAAACAGTGTCTCTTCAAGAAGTAGCACTAGGATCCCTTACTTTCCACTTGCGGTCTGCAGATCCTTTTAATGGCTTTAGTCTGCTGCAGATACTCAGTTGCACTCATGCCAAATTAACTGTTATCTTGTAACAGGTTTTAAATATCAAGGGATAAAACAACTCTGAAGAAAGCTAATTTGTGTTTGGAAATTCAAATCTTCCCTTGTAAATATTAAAGGTTTCATTTCTTTCCCTGTTAGTCTCAGTTCATTGCCTTCAGCCTTTTGTCAACTCTTTGGGGTGAGGGACCCCAAAACACATTGCCTGAGATGCAGGGTACTGGGACACGACTTGGACCTGTAGGAGTATTGCAACTACGGGACTTGCTGATACTAAAAAATGTGTGTCATATAGGGATTTATTCTGTCTCTGTGAATGATTAGTGGTGTGGATGTGAATGCTTATGCTATTTTTCTTTTTTCTTTTTCTTTTTTTTTTTTTCCAGGATTTTTCGGTTTGTTTTTTTTTTTGTTTTGTGAGATTATTACTTGAAACATTTGAGAGAAATCCTATAATCTCTGGAAAGAAAACTGCTGCTTTGAAACTGTAATGAACATTTAAAGAATGGGCACTGCCAGTGTCACAAAGTTTGGTTAAAAGTTGATGTGCCTCTTCCTTCCTTCACTGATAAAAAACCAAAAACTTCATTAGCTGCAGTACTTGTGCACAACCATAAATGTGTATATAATGTACACATTATATAGCAGAAAGGAAACAGTCTGGGACAGATAGTGCAGAATACTTTTTGTGCTTTGACATGTGAAGGGAAGCTCTGCAGTTCTAGAAATCTGGATTTACACATAGTAAATGAAAATATATTGAATATCCAAACATTAAAATGAGTAAATCTGTCAATATTAACCAGTATCACTAGGATTTGGGTCTTTCTGATGTTTTTCTTCTGTTGGTGAGTTTTGGGGAAGGAAGTGTTGGTTTGGATTTTGGCTTTTTTTAGGAGATTATTACTTGAAACAAGACTTAGTATCTCTGTGTTTTCAAATTTGAGATGTGGAGTGAGTGCATTTTTCTGGAAACTGATATTTTCCTCTAACAATATTGAAGTTCAAAGTTAAAAATCCAAGAGAAGATGAGGAAATTACGGTACTGTGAAAAGTAACTTGTACACTGGAAAAAAATGCTGTTCTTTCAATGGCTAACACTGTAATGTGTTGAAATAATATAATTTTAATATTTAAATCTTGCTCTTCCATCTTCAGAATTTACTGTTCCATTGTCAAAACATTCTATTAAATAGAACTTTAGCAAATGGATAATTAACCAGCACTGTGGCAGAGCTATACAAATTTTTGCATGCATTATTGATAGAGGCGGCCAAAGAACTCCTAAGTAAACAGAAATTGACAGTTGATTTGAGTTCAATTGATCTACAGATACTTTCCCTTATTTAAAAGAAAACCAACATGGTTCATATGTACTGAAAACATGCTTTCAAGCAATGACTTGATATGTAATTTTGGGTAGTGTCATGGAATTTAAGTCTAAATATTTTAATGATACTGCTGGAAAAATACCATTGTTAGATTCCCAGGAGTCAAACACTTATCAGTACTTCCAAAATGTACCATTAATTGTGTTTTCCTTCTGAGTCTCAGCCTTTTCTATTGATAATGCCTGGTGCTTGTGACTGTGTGTTGTCTGAGCATGTCTGAACATCTCATTGCATTGTCTGAGATGGTTTACATAGACCTAGATGTGTTTATGTCTGTATTTTGAAACAGAAGTAGATTAAACTTACAAGTGCCTTTTTGGTATTAGCATAGATGCTTCCTGCAGTGAAAGTACTATCGAGAAAACTCAGGGTCAAACCTCCCAACTTTTTTTGATGATGTTGCTGTTGTTAACTGAACTTTGTACAGCTGCATAGTTGATTTCTGAACTTACTACTGTTGCCTTTGCTACTCGAGCTTTTTCTTCTAGATGTTTAGCACAGTTCTACATAAGGACTCAAACCCAAATTATTACTTTACTCAGAGATTTTGAACAAGCTTTTCCCTCTTCTGAACTGTTGTAAAGACAGTTTTTTCAAACTCCAAGCTGCTGCAGCTTGGTCAGAATAAAACCTTTATTTGGTCCAGGTCCATTGCCAACTTTAAAATTAAAATGAAAGCGAACATTTCTAGTCAGTTTAAATATCTTGTGGCTTTTTTAATGTTATATTTAAACATATATGTAATGACTGTTTAGTTTTGCCTCTCCTTTTTTCCTATTCCAAGGAAGCTCATATGGTCAGGTATTTAAAAATAACCCTCTGAGAAGTATTCCTAGAGTCATATTAACGCCCCAGCAGAGATTGGCCTAATGTTAAGCCATAGAAAGTGTTAGGTTGCCGTTTCCTCCTCGCCCAAGACAAGTGTGAAATGTTGGTACTGCTTGCTGATGGCCCATCCATCAGTCATACTGGCTCCTCACAACAGTCAAGTTTTTCTGTCAACAAGCATGACTTTCTTGACTTGTTTGTAACACCCAAGCTTTCAAATAACTTGTTTTTCTAGCTTAGGTAATTGCTCTACAGCAGCTTTTCCTGTAGCCCAATAGCATTCCCTGTAGCCTCACCTACTGCCTTCCCTGCCAGGTTCCCTTCTGTTCTTTGCCTAAAAAACAAGAGCAGAATCTTTTAGGGACTTTTAATACACACTGACTATGTTTCTGTCACATTTATCATTACTATTGGGATTTTATTTTGGTGCTTTTATTATGATACTGGTTTTCAAGGCAATGGCTACTAAAGTTGCTGCTAGTTGCTGTGAAGTTGAAACCAGATAAAGCCATCACAGGGAAGCCTTAGAGGAAGATATTTGGAGGTAGTAGAGCAGGATTCATTCTTGGTCTTAGTTACTGCGATAGGCTTGTATTTGCATACAGATTTCCTTTGTTTTTCCATGAATCTGCTCTGACTAATCCTTTGGCCTGTGTTTCATTAAAAGTGTTGACTGGAGAATAGTGGTTTTGGTAACAGATGAAACAAAACTTTTCCTTTTTTTCTTTGCATGTGCAAGTACAAAATAAAAAATACAGGATGGCCTTTTTTATTTTATAATTCAGAATGTGCCTGACTTTGTTAGGAAAGCCATAGTCTAGGAATATGATTCATTGATCTTTTTATAAATTAATGCCGGGATGGTGTATCAGTTTTGCTCATACTTATCCTCTTATTTTCTCCTCTTCCCAGTCCCCACTAGTCTCTCCCTGTTTTTAAAGGCAACACAAAGCTGTTTTACTTACAAGAGACAAAGCTTTGGAGAGTTTTCATGTTTTGAAGCAGATCTCTGAAAAATAGATAAGCCACATTTGTGCATTTTACTCCTAAACGCTTGCTAAATTTTTTTCTAGATTGTGCTCCTGAATGCTGGGTTTGTTTACTTCTAAAATTTTTACTCTTTTTTCTCAAGCCAGCAGCAAATTAAGGCTGAAGTTTAAATTGTGGCAAATTTGTGTGAAGAGTGCAGATTTGCTCTGTCTCCATAGGAGAAATGGTGGTGTATAACATTCCCTGGGCTCTTGTGCAAATAAAACTAAGTTCAGAGTCTCTGCTTCTGTGATCTGCAGACTGCGTAGTGAATATTAAATAGAACTGCTTATGTGGCGGTGATAAAAATCACATGAACTTTGAGGAGCTCTAAAGGTGCTGCAGATTTTATTAAACTTTGAAGAAAATTGCATAATGTTTGCATGTTTATCTGTGTTGATAAATTTTTATAACTTGCACAGAATGGTGTTAAGACTGCTTATGGTTGCTTCAGATGCAAGTTTGTACCATTGCAAACCTAGTACTAAACGAGGATGGTAGACTTACACCTTATGTGAAGCATACCAAATGTTTCCAAGAGTTACTTCTTTTAATGGTAATTATTTACTGTACTTAATAATGTAGAAAACATTTGTGAGTTAGTTTGCAGTTCTTTTTATCTTAAAGAATGCAATAGAATCTATTGATAAAAAATGAGACAATTCAAGCAAATGCTGTCAGTGTAGACAGATACAGGGCAATCAGTACAGAAAAAATATTTCAGGTAAATAAAATGCTTACTTAGGTCTTTCAGTTTTAAAGTTGGAGATTAAAAAGTGTTGTGAGTGCTGTTATTCAGAAACTTCTACTATAGAAAATCTAAGTTTCTCCTGCAGAAAATGTAAAAATGTGTGGTTGTTTGCATTTACTGAATATTGCAATTTATATCCTTCTCTGGCTATAATATAGTGTGTATCTGATTCGATGTGAGAAGTACCTTTTTAACAAGGTAGCACATTTTAATCAGTTAATCAAAGCCATTTAATAATCTATCCTTTTTGATAGCAAGTCAGTCTCTCCACCCTGGTAGTTTTCCCCCTTTCTGAAAGCCCTGTCCTTTTTTCTATCTTAGGTTGCGATCAGCACCCTTTCAGCTTAAGGCTGTCCTGTCCTGGTGACAAGTTCTGGCTACCCTGCAATCACGAGTGAGTTGATGAAACTGGCACTTCAAGTAGAATGGGTGTATGCAGTAAGGCTTGGAGCAGTCAGAGTTATTAAAATTTTTAAATAGCTATCCATCTCGCTTGTTTACCATTCTAGGAGATCTTGTTATATGTCTTTATGCAAAGCTCATCTTAGATTTTAATAAGAATCCAATTTGGCACTACCTTTTTTTTTTTTTTTCTCCTCTGTGTTGAACTGTCAGTTCAGGTTTTTGCTCCCTTTTATAAAAGGTTGCAGTAATACTTGTTAGAAGACACCAAAGGTTTGTCTTTTGTGAAGTTAATACTGATAACAGGTTGTAAAGAATTATGGAATCTACGCATGACTGAATGGATCTGGGCTTTTACAAAGCAAGTTTGACACTCGGCCAGTTTTGGTCCCTGAAGACCTAATAAACGAAAGAGATTTTTCCATTGCCCTGTCTTAGAAAACAAAACACAGCTTACTGAATTGACTGTTCACTGCCAGTTTAGGGAGAAAAAAATTGTCGTTTTCTTGCCTTGTATAATAAAAGCAGTACTAATTAGTAGAAAGCACTGAAACAATCTCACATGCTTTTTGTCTGGTATTTGAAGCTTTAAAAAAAAATAAAATGTCTTTTATGTATGGGTTTGTTAAGAACTTCTGAGAAAGTGTTACTAAACTTCAGCAATCAAATTTTCAGACAGGTCTTCAGCAGACAGGAGTTGTTACAAGAGTCACTGTTAAACTGTTGGTTTGCAAACCTTTCCTGATGTCTCCTCCTATGAAAGCAAAATAGTCCTTTTCTTCTTCTTAAAATCAAAATAAACCTGTAATTGGTTTATAGGGCCTTGCACTCAAGTTAATGACATTTCTCTTCGTCTGGGATGCAGAAGGAAGAAATGGGGAAAAGAGGGAGCCCCTTGCATCTGGTTAGCAGGCCCAGCTCTGTAATTGTCTGGAGATCAAAGAACCGTCTGATGGTGGCCGTTAACACCTTTCAGCATAAAATTCCCAACTCATTCTCTACCCATCCTCCTAGTGAAGCTCAGAAAGTTGGCACTCTGAGAGACCAACCTCTTGAACTGTTAATTTATTTTTTTAAAAAAAGACATCTGAAGATGGTTGGATTGCATGCTCAGATGCCCTGCACATGTGCAGTGGTACCAGCCATACCAAGGATTGCACAGATGCAGTGCAAGAGCTGGGAGCCTGCAGGGCCGTGGCCAGGCATGTGCACTGGAGTTTCTACATGTGCCCTGGTGGAGTGGCTACTCAGAAAACTGGAAAATTCAGTCCTCTCATTTGTAATCATTAAGACAGCAGTAAAACTGGCCTGCCTGGTTAGAAACCAGTCAGGTAGCAATCGTGTAAAGGTCTTTAGCTTCCCCAAAAGTGTCTAAATAAAGGAGTAGTACTCTTGTGACTCACAGAGTTGATGAGGTTGGTCTGTGAAATAGAGAAGAATGGAAAGGTGCCATGGGAGTATTGAGAGCACTCTGAAAAGGTGCAATGAGCATGACTGGCAGCTGTAGCAAAGTGTGAAACTCTCTTTACCTCCTCTAGTGTTTATGTAGACAGAATTTCTTTGCACTCTATCTTACCTGAGAGTATTACTTTAACTTGATGAAGCTGTGGACTGCAGTTGCACTGAGCAGTAGGTATGGCAGCTTTTCCCATTTGCTTCCACTTCAAAAATGCTTGAAACAATTAAAATATTTTCTCTCTTGTGAGAGAGGTACAACTTCATTTGTGTTCTGCAGGAAAAAATGCAGCTTCCTCATTTTTAGGGATGTCTACAGAAGGATCCTGATACCAGAAAAGAAAATGAGTGATCAGATTTAATCATAAAATTGGAGCTAGTTTGATTTTCAGAATAAGTGAGTAGCATTTTTGGGGCAGCCTTATTTATTCAGCCTTAGAAATTATATATGATATATACCTTACAGGTTTTTTTTTATATAGGTATATCTAGATAAATACATATCCATAGTATTTACTACCTAATTTTTTAGTAAATTGAGTTGAAATGTTTCGTTTTAATCTTATATTTTAATACTTTAGATTATTTTTTACTCAGAGATTCATGGGACTAATGTATAACAATTCTTTGTTTCTGTGTTCTGCCACTGGAGGTATTAAAACCATTTCACATTTGGAGAAATTGTGATAAAGAAGCTGTTTCTTCATCTGAGTCTCATAGTAAGTTGCTGATGAGCTGGCTTAAAGACAAAAAAAAAAAAAAAAAAGGATACTTGGCAAGAAATCCAAAAATAATAGAAACCAGGCAACTCAATTTGAACCAAAATACTGAAGTTACTGTTGTCATTGTTTTCCTCTTTGTGGAAAGTCTTACAAAACCTTCCATAACTGCTGCAGTGTCCAGTTTGTATTGTATTAGATGTATGATGTTTGTGGTGTCCAGCCACACTGTCTGAAGATGAGAGAAGTGCCACTGAGACCGCAGACTAAGAATGAGACGAGCTCTAGCCCCAGCTGTAATGGGGGCTTTCTTCAGTTCGTGCACAAGGACCCAGATCAGACAAGCCTTATCACTAGGTATTTTACTTTAGCTTACTGCTAGAATCCCATTAAAAATATTCACTGTACCTTCTCATCACAGGTTTCAGGCTCAAAACTTAAAGTTTCTGGAGATAAGCACACTACTGGAATAGTAGGATGGTGTAAAAAAAAAAAAAAAGGACATTTGATTCAAAGAATCTCATAAATGAGGCACAAACAATATAATAATGATCATTGTTTTATTAAGGAACCTGTTAGTGATACGCAGTTCTATATGTTTACAAACAATAAAATTTCTGAATTCTCCTAGTTTTTATTCACTGCTTTATGGAAAAGTAGCTTGTGTCTTTGGCAAATGTGTGAATTGTATTGTATTTTTGGATTTGTGTAAGTTACTTAGGTGAAAACTAAAGCATGGTTTTGAAAACAGTCATAAAACCCTCTAGCAAAAAAAGGATTTTGATCATAGAAATAAATGGTCACAGTGCTTCTCAGCCACAGTAAGAGGGGGATAACTTTAAAAGGTTTGCTTTCATGCAGTACTGCCAAATGTGTGGCAGGAGTCATCTTCACTCTGATATGTTCTAAGAGTCAGTTCAATGGCCAGAGAATACTAACGTGTATTTGCATTTATTCTAAAGACTTTCTGTTAGCTTGTTATGCAACACAGACTTGTATCTCTGCTGTACTCAGTTTTGCTTTTATTGCTCTGTGAGTTAATTTATAAAAAAGTAAAACCACACATAAGTTCATAAATTCTACTTTTTACAAATCTGAGACTCAAGTGTATGATTTTGAAAACCTAACAGGCTGTAAGTAGATTAGTTGATAATATATGGATAACACAGAACATATACCCTTTACTATTTGCTCTGTAGCTGTTTTTGGCACTGTCTTTCATAGACTAAGAAAAACAAATTCTCTGTAGAGTACATCAAGTGAGGTGAGTTTAAATATTGGTCTAACATAGGTGCTTATGAAATGACCAACTAAAAGCTTTAGTAAGTCAGAATGGGACTTGTGCTGGAAATTGCTGTAGATCCAAAAAAATTAAATAGGGAATACGAGTTGATGCCATAAAGCTATAATAGTTTGACTCAGCTTTGCACCTGATGTTTCCCTAGATGTTTGATAAAGAATGGAAGAGACATTAATTCTTAAAAGTGTTTAACTGAAGCTGGAACATAAGAGATTCCAAAGAAATACAAGGAAGAATTTCTTCACTGTGATGGTGAAGCACTGGAACAGGCTGCCCAGATGGGTTGTAGAGTCTTCTCTGGAGGAGAAACCCTCCTGGACGAGTTCCTGTGTGACCTGCTCTGGTGGTCCTGCTGTGGCAGGGGGTTGGACTAGGTGATCTCTTGAGGTCTCTTCCATCCCTTAAGATTCTGTGATTCTGTGAAACTCCCTTGAATTCGAGATGGTGCTGGAGATGGGGTTAGAAGCAGAGGTTGGCAGTGTGGGTGCTTCTTGTGTCAGACTTAGCTTGCAAGACACAGGCTTCTTTTCACTTGACAATGAGACATGAAATTAAGTATTCTGTGCCATAGCAGCGGGAAGTTGCAGGTGCTGTTATGAGTATTGATAACTCAGATTTATTTTATTTTTTAACAATAATATTCCTCAGCTCAATAAAATCAGTGAAACACAGGTACAAGATTGCTTTTAGTCCATTTTAATCTACTTTTCGTTGTGAGGACAAGCTGTGAGCAGCTGTGTGCAATGTTTTGTGGAGCAGTAACTTTAATGTGACAGTCTGTTTATTTGCAGAGGAACCATAATGTTTCATACTGAGCACATTGTGTCATGTTATTTGAACAGATTGAAATAGAAGAGGAAAGTACACTATACATGTTGATCAATGCATGAAATATTTTTTGTGTTGATGCTGGTTGCTCATACTCATATAGGATATTACAGTTCTTTTCAATTTAAAAAAAGAAGCATGATTAGGGGATTTTTGGTGATTGAAAGTTCTACTATAGTAGGAAATTCTTTTCCATATGATGATTTAAAGTACAACTTCCCTAAATAAATTTAATAACAGAATTAATTTTACCGCGTAGAAAAGAATCCCTTATCAATTGATGATCATAGCAAATAACACTATTTGCATTGTGACTTTTATGATAATTGTATTGGTAACAAAAAGCTGCTGAAGGTTTTCAGGGAGTAGCTTGTACTTCAAAAAGGCTGGAAACTACTTAAGATTTCTTACCTTGCAGTGAATTAATGGTCTTGGATGACCCTTTGCTGTTGGGTAAGATATTTGATATGCTTCAGCCATCTGGCTTAAGACCTTGTAAGAATCCACTTGTCCTAAGAAAGATTAGTCTGATGATTATTCAGTGCACCAAGCCTCACCTTTTTCTTGATGTATATAACTGAGTGCTTATGTATTCACAAATCTTACATAAATACATGCAATCCTAGAGCCTTTTCAGGCATGTCCATTATCAGTGTTTTATGGTTTGTTTTACATTAAAACTTTCCTACTTGATGTAGTATTTTAACCCATAAATACCGATTTTGATGACAAAATAATTAGGTTAGTTTATGTTAAAGAAACAGCATTTTCTGGAGAACTGCTGGATTTCATATGTGTTTTTAGGAACACTATACAGTGGTCTGTAGGAACTGAGTCTGTTACAGTTGCTTACAGTTGGAAGGCAACTACCAGTGCCTGATACTTCTAATCAGCTGGTTGATGCTGTATGAATGGAAATACTTTCCTTTTTATTAATTGAAAAAAGTCCTTTGCTGACAGCAAATATGTTATACTCTGCCAAATGAAATAGTGCATGAAATTCTGTCCTCTTTTTTTAAGGAAGAAGTTTTGTGTAGTTTCCATGATTGTACATCGAAGTACCAAAGTGTCCCTTAACCTAATCATATTTTTCTACTTAAGTGTAACTAGCAATCAGATAATTATTCTAGTCTTAAATGAAAAAAATGTAGCTATTCTAGGTTCTTGATAACCAGTTTCATTAGTTAAGAATATTTCAAAGATTTAATAATATTATTTACTAGTAATTTTTGAAATCAGAAACATACTTTTAATGCTTCGTTATGTTTTTCACACTGATTTTGAAGCTTCTCAGTTTATTTTCTTAAGAACATACATAGATGTTCTAGGAATGTGTCTTTGTTTTGTCTGGGATAGAGTTATTTTTTCTTCCTAGTAGTTGGTACAGGGCTGTGTTTTGGATTTATTGTGAGAATAATGTTGATAACACACCAATGTTTTCAAGTAGCGCTTATCCTAAGTCAAGGATTTTTCAGTTTCCCATGGTCTACCAGTGAGGAGGGGCACAAGAAGATGGGAGGGAGCATGGCCAGAACAGCTGACCTAAACTAGCCTAAGGGCTATTCCATACCATAGAATGTCATACCCAGTATATAAACCGGCAGGGAGGGCTAGATCACTGCTCAGGCATCAGTCAGCAGGGGGTAAGCAACTACATTGTGTATCATATGTCTTTCTTGGGTTTTATTTATCTCTTTTTGTTATATTCCTTTTCACTACATTTATTATATATTTTATGATTATTGTTGGGAGGGAGGGGATGTGAACAAGTGTCTGTGTGGTGCTTAGTTGCTAACTAAGGTTAAACCACCACAACTATGCAAATAGGTTACATACTTTTTTTGCCATAGTTAATAAGTGCTTTTATAAAATTAGATGTATTAGATGTCTCTAGATTAAATATGATCTCACAGCAATAGCCATTCCTTGGAAATAATTACTAATTATTGAAAAATAAGTTTCAAAGTGCATTTAATCCATAAAATAACTTGCATCTATCTATGAGTGTGTGATGCTGTTTTTCTCTTTTCTTGGTCTGCTATTCTGGACCATGTTTGTACAGAAGTATTTACAAGAGCCATGGAGGAATTGTTGTTTTGCTTGCTATTAGGACCTCAGTCAAAAAATCTGTAAATTGGATTTTGGCCTAAAAGAATGCATTGTCTTTTTTTCTGTATGTTACTTGACTGTGCTGCTTTTGGTTTTTGTGCTGAGAAAAAGAAAAAAGTTTCTCTGAGTTTCAGGCAAGAAGGTTATTTCTGCTCCAGGCAGGGGTGAATGATCAGAAGCAATAGTATTGTACAAAGTTACCCTTCTTTGTAGCTGATGTACAACTGCTACCAAATTAGTGCAAATCTGAAAAAAAAATAGATTTGTTTAAGTCATCTCTGTTAGCCGTGTATGACCTTCATTGGGAATTAATCTCACATGTTTTACTTCCGTTTTTTTGTGCCCTAGAAGTATTTTGAGAGCATCTGTAGCGTGATACCTCTAGGATGAAAATGGTGGCATCTGAAGAAACTGTCTGGACTGTGTGCTGTCATCTGACAATTCCGTTTAAACATTGCCTGTCGGAATGCAACAAAACTGGGGGGGAAGATAAAGATGGCTTGTTTGGCGTGTGCTCTGGCATTGTCCACCTGCAGCTGCTGTTCCCCAGTTTGCCTGTGGGTCTTGGATGTTAATATTTGCCCAGTTCTTGTTTCAGCGAGCTGAATGACTTAGGTTATTAAGGACTGAAAGAGAAGTGCAAGGAATTACAGTGGGCAGGACTGCCTGATGCTTACCAGTATAGGATGTTGGTTCGAGGTTTTTACAGCTTTGCAGAACATTAGCCTGTGAGGCTAGGCAATTGGCTCTGGCTTAATTATATATTTTTTTCCTGCTAAAATTGTTTACCTGGCTGTAAGAATGTGTGTGGGAAAAAAATGTCATTTTTTATTTCTTTTTTTTTTTAAAAGCTATTTTTGGAAATGCTCTGTGTCCCTTCCTTTGAAGCAGAGACTGGGATTTCGGTGGCAATGTGGGAAGCATTGGTGATAGGCACTGGGGAAGAAGAGCAGCTTACGAGTCACAGCTTTGCCTTTGTCAGCATTATAAAATCTCATATCTAACCAAGCTGTAACCTTTTAAAGGAATCACAGTTCTTGCATGCCCTTCTTGAGGAAGGGAACAGAAAGGCTGAGGTGAGGGATGAAACTGATGCCTTTTACCCCAGTATCTGAGAGCCAGAAAGAGGCTGAGTGCTGGCGTGCGTGGGGCCTGGCATGGTGCTGGCCTCAAAATAGATTGTTAACAGATGAGACAGAGAGTTAATAAAATAGCATATTGGGGGAAGAAGGAGGGTCAAAGGGGAGAGTGTGACTCTGCCCAGCTGAGCCTGGAAGTGACTTAGCCAGGAGAGAAAATGAAAAATCCCATGGGAGCAGGGGTGAGAGAAGTCTCGGCAAGAGTGCTGTGAAGGTAGGAATGAAGAATGATGAGGACTTGAATCAAAATGGGCCAGAGAGTATGACTTGAGGAGAAGAGACAGAGGAGTTTGTTCTGGAAAGTCTTTTTCCATAGAGGTCTTTCACTATCAATAAACACACTCTGAAGTTCCTTGTGAGTATGTTTTTAACCATCACCTATGGCTAGTCCTCATGCAGAGAATTGTTTCGCTTTTGCAACTTTTCCTCCCTTGCCACAAGAGCTACACCATGTATCTAAAGATTTTGACCCCACTGCTGTTTTTTGTAGGTGCTAGTGTGACCTCATTGTGCAAGGTCTGATGTCTCAAGTTTCTTTTTTTCTAGAAGTGACAAATGCAAACATTTTTTGCAGTTGGCAGTGTCCAAGTCAAAGAAGTCAGAACCAAGCTCTTCTGTTTGGGCTCTGGTGAGGTAACCCTACAATTTTACAGTTTGTAACTGTGTGCTGATGTGCTGTTTTGTGGGTTTTTTTTAATAGGATCCCTGCTTCGTTTTGTGCACAGGATGGACTTGCTCTGGGAATGAATCTGGTTGATGCAGTGGAGAAGACTGTTCTGTGTAGTACCCCTGCCTCACTCCAGCAGAAGTCAAGACGTGCGTGGCAGACGAGGCAGGGGATCACAGGAGACAGAAGCCGTTTGGGTGCTCTGTGCAGCTACATGCTGCTCTGGCGAAAGAGGTTCTGTTCTTGGCCGTGCTGCAAACTTCCTAGGGGATGCTAGGTAAGTTGCTCAATCCTGTTTTTTTGTTGTTTTTTTTTTCTCATGTTTTTGCTAACTATGTCTTGCTTTTTTTGCCAATTACTTGAGATCTTTGGATCTCATTTGGAAAAGTGCTGAGCAACGGTAACTGAGAGTGAGGCAGTGGGGGCTGAGGATTGAATGTGCTATATAAAGCACCATGTAATGCTAAGTGCTGTGAAAAAATCAGGTCTGAGTTATGTCGAACTGAAGACAAAGTTGTCTTCAGAACTGAAGAATCATTTTGACCTTAAAGATGTCACTATTATAGTTAGGAAATTAGGAATAACACAGTTATTCTAAATTGGGAGTAACAGAATAACAGTAGGACTAATAATTACATTGATGAGAACTCAGCTGCACAGAGAAATTATTTGTTCTGTCTTCTAAAAAAAACATTTGAGTAGCATACAGCAAATAAGATATTGAGACCTACACCAAATACTAAGAATAAAACAGATCGCTGTTTTAATTAGTGGTAATTCTGTATGCTGAACGAAGCAGAGGTGCTGTCGAAATGGAATGACATAACTGTGGTGTATCTTGTGCCACAGAAGCAAACAAAGGCAAAGTTTAAGTTTCTCTAAAACTTATTTCTGACAGCTCCTTCTGTGAGTGCTTGCCACTGCAGATTTGTTTGTGTAGATGTTTGTATCACATAATATGATTTGGGGTGCAAGAAGCACAGCATGTTTTGATGCTGTCAACTCAGATAATAAAACCACAATGACACATAAGTTCATCATTCTTCTCAGGCACATACCTCTTGTGCCTGGTTATTGTATCAGATACAAAGTAGACAGTGTTTGTAATGCCCACTATCAGAATGGCTTGAGGTCAGAATTTTGTCTGCATTTCCTGAGGCTCAGGATTTTTATTTTCCCAGTGTGATGTGCATAGCTAGCTACAATGCTGTTATAATCAGCAGATGACAGATTTTTTAGGCTAAACATGGTTAAGCTAAATATTGATTTAACTTAGCTAACCTGAATGCAAAATATCTTACATTAGATCAGATTTTAAGAATTAACCAAAAGCGTATCTTCAGTGCCTAGAAGCCTAGTGAGTGTGTTTTTCAGATAAGCTGTTACTCCCCCACTGCAGGGGAGCAAGACAGACAGACGCTTTGTTAGTGGCTAAATGGTATATTAAATACACCAAGTGAGAATGCACGTTCCCTTTCCAGCCTGCTCGTAGGGGATCTACTACTACATATGGCTCTGTGAAAGGCTACAGTAATGCTTTAGGTGCCGAGCAATGTTTGCAAGTACTGATTTCTAAGAAAACTTGAGATATATTTTTTTGACTACTTCCATGCAGAGCAAGTCTTTCTTTAAACTTTTAAACATAAACAAAAAAGGCAGTGGTGGTGGAAAACAGTCGCCTGTGTCTTATGAGCAGGAGCTGAAAACGAAATCATTTACCTAAAGCATTGAAAATCGTGTTGCAATTAGACTGATGCAATAGTGCACATTATGAAAGAATGGCACAATTCGCGGAGCCCGCTGGAGAAAAGCAGGGACCGGGAACAGCGCGGGTGTTGTGGGCCTGCAGGGCAGCATGCTGGCAGAGCCGCACCCTGGAGATTATCAGCTGATGTGCAGAGAGGGATGCCAAGGAAAATAAAAACTGCCATTCCTGAGTATCCCGTATAACAGGGGGCAGAGGGGGAGGAGGAGGAGAGGGATTTCTTTTATCAATGTGCCTACTTTATTTCGGTGACACGTCTAATCCGGTATGGAAAATGTTTTCTATTTTGTGAAAGAATGGAAGTGGAAGCTAATTTAGAGCTAATGTATTTTGAAAGCTGCTAATAATAGTGGAATTTTATTCAGCACACTCTATTTCTACAATAGAAAAGTAAAATTCCTTTGGGTTAACTGAAACATCTGTTGAACAAATTGGTTCAGTTTCATGAGTCTGTTACTAATTCTGAGAAGTGGATGGTGTTTTATAAAATGATAAAGTCAGGAGATTAATGCCCATATTCTTTCATTTTTTAAACTATTATTAAAGTAGATAATTTTGAAGTGTTATGTTTTCATCAATACGGTAATACTGTGGTTAATATATCTAGTATTTCAAGCTTTACCTTTGCTTTAATGAGTTTTCTTCACTGTTTTTAATCAACATTACTAACAGTCTTTGAAGTTGTGGGTTTCCAACTTCTTATCAGGTTGTTAGTAATGAAGTGATTGAGTAAGTAATTTTTTTTAAAAAAAGCCCTCTTTCGATGCATTTCTGCTTATATTTCCTAGCTTTTTGCTTTTTTTTCCTACTCTGTTTTACTTATGAAGTTTGAATGTTAGCAGAATTTTACTTGCTCCTACTTCTGTTTTCTTATTTGGGCTGATTATTCTTTGCCTGTAAATTCACAGCTGTGAGAAGAATATTGTAGGTGACAGGTTTATTGTTTCACTTGGTGGAAGCTAAGAATGTCTTAAGAGTCAATGAGCTGATGTCATCTGAATTAATAAAAGAAGAAAAAAATAGAAATTAAAAATGATTTATGAAGATTCAAGTCTCAGAACTTGGGAATGCTCTGGTTTAATCTCATACACATACACATATCTTAAAGCAGTTTAGGTTTCTCAGGTACATCTATCAATATCACTGAAAGGAAATCACAGTAAGTGTAATGTTAGTATGCAGATAAAATTAAGTTCTGTGTGCTTTACTATTAAATATACAAACTCAATGCAAGTTCTTCTTCTGTACTACATGTAACTAGCTATAATACTTTGACACATTTAAAAATAAAAGTTTTGAATTCAGACAGTGAAGAAAAGGTTTTTTTGCATTATATTATGTGGAAAATACAAGATCAGCAATAAGCGTATACGTTCAATGTGATTGTATGCTATGGCATTTTTAGCTGTGTGCTCAGGGTGTCTGTTAAGAGTAGCTCAGTGTGTGAAGGATATAAGTGGAGATTGATAATACTTTCTCTAATGTTACTTTAACAGATAATTTACTTTTTATTATGGCTATTTTTAAACGTTTAATGTATGTAATTATGCGGTACTTTAGTTGTCTTTTTAAAGTAGAAGGTAATGCAAGTATAAATAAGAGGGACAGCGGCATAGGATATCATTGCTTTTGAGGAATTTCTGGGTTGAGGAGGAATGGAGATGTGTAGTAGGTTTTGTGGAGGTGCATGTGAGTATTTGCAGCGCAAGGAGCTGCCCCACTGCTGATAAGATGTTCCAAACTCCCTTTGTGTCAGTTTTGTCCTTGATACAGCTCGCTGAAGTTTCAGATGACGTGCATGAAATGAAGCGAGGGGGAAGTTTTGTGGCTGAAGTCTTGTGCCAAATCTTTTTGAAGTTTTATGCAGCAGCTGTGCTGTAGCTAAAGAAAGGCTTTCTTTGCCTCGTCGCAACATCTGCATGATCTTTAACAGCAGAATTGTTCCACTGTGATGTATCTTTTAGCTAATCTGGGTTGCCTTCATGTTAACTCTTATTGGAAATGCTCACATTAACTTTGGGAATAAGTCTGCAAGGATCTGGACTTCAGTGCTTCTGTGGAAACTGAAGGCTTCAGTCAGAAAAAAAGTCAAAAGAGGACCTGAGTCTTTGAGTCTGTAGCTCGGTGAGTCTCTTAAGGTGATTGGGCAGCTTTAGACTGCACTCCATGAATTGAATTTTTCTGTGTACTCCCATTTTTTGGAGAATAGGGACTGAATGTGGAACCAGTTTTTGTGGAGATGTCACAAATACAGCATCATTTCAGCTAAAACTGCTCTTAGCAGGTTCCAGAAGCGCGGCTTGCCCCACTCTCGTGTCCCTCATGCCAGCGCTGCTGTGGCCACAACTCTGGGGTGAATTGGGAGCCAAACCAGTGGTCAGCTAACCGTGTTTTTGGTTGAGTTACTTGGATGGCACTTTAACTCTTTGAACTTTATAACTGCACTGTTGGATAAATGTCTGTGCTAAAGGTGACCTGGAAGAGGGATGGCAGAACCAGACTCTTCGAGTTGCAAATTGGCTTGTCTACCTCTTTGAAACTGTCTCGAGGCAGGAAGAAGGAAACTGAGGGAAATGTTTTTAAAGAAGTGCATGAGTTAGACTTTGAAAGTTAAGTGAAGAGAAATCAATAAATCAGGTGTAATTAAATTTGAAATTTTAGCTTTAGTGTTTCTTTTAGTTGGAGTTTTTTTGCCTAAGGACTTTTAAACTGAATCTTTATTTAATCTTCTTCTAGTTTAAAACTTAAGAGGTCTGTAATTGTTCACTCTCTGTTAGCACTGCAATGCTGGCAAGTTCTTACAGTTAAAGGGTGGGATCTAATAGAAATAAGAGGTTGTGGTCTTGGAAAACAAAACAAAGGTAGTAGAAATGCTGACACTTCTCTGCCTGAAGGATTTTGGTGATCTTGACTGTAAGTATCCTGAATTTATAGGGAGTACTTGAATGTCAATCAGTATGTCACAAAGTAAATTTGGAGGAATAAATTGTAAATTAAAGGTAAATTGTAAATACATTATAAATTAAAGGGTATTCTTGTAAGTAAGAATTATCACATTATCGCCAGGAACTACTAGATATGTGTTTGCTTTTCAGTTGAATGATATGATCAGTCTTCCTGTTGTAATCTCTTAGGAAAATGACTATCAATGGAAAAGCAGAGTGATTTATGTAATTGTACACATTGAAGAAGTTTGGTTTGTGAGATCCATTTAACATAAATATTCGAAGTAACAGAAAAGGCACAGGAAGCGTACTGCTGCTTGTTAGGGTTGTTAAATGGTATTTGCAAAATTATCTTCTAGTCAAATAATGATTTTCTTTGATTTATGCCAGGAGGACTGTGTTACTCCCCATACTCAATGTCTATAAAATTGAATATACACTTGACATAATGAAGAATTAATACCATACTGTGCAAAATAACAAAGCTGTTATTGCAAATTACTCAAAATACTGCATATTGAGTAGGAGAAGATAGATCTGCTGGTGTATGTAATTCAGAGGGCAGCCTGCCTGCTTGAGGGAACGTGTTGTGCCTGCCTCCCCCAGTACCCTGCCCTGAGAGCGGCCGTGACCACGTCACCAGGGAGACTGAGTATGCCCCAGGTGACAGCCAGGTGTTTGTCTCACACGTGGAAAATATACATGTTTTCTAATTCCTAGCAAGTATGGTTAGGTCCTAGAAATAGCGATGCCTGACAGCAGTAGCCCAATATATGCATTTTACCTACATGTTTAAGAATAGTCAGTAAAATAAGATCTGAAGACCAGTACTCAAAACTGAGCCCATTTAATACATTCTGGTTTCAACATGTCACTGTGAGGTAAGGGCGAGCAGCCGAGGACTTGTTTCAAAAACAGGAAGTGCCTGCATTTATATAAAATTACATAGTTTCAGCTGTCATAAATGTGGTTTCAGTGTAGTTGCAGGAGTAAAGCCCAAAGTAGTTATAACCAGCTTATGTCCTCTTTCAGTCAAAGTGCAAATAGCCATATAATTAAGAATCTGTGGCTCATTTTCTCTAGCTAGGTTAAGTATTCTGTTTCACCTGTTCAGTCACTATATAAACAGAGGGAACTTGACTTGCTTAAGAACATTTTAAAACACAAATATTCTCAGTAATAACCAGATCTGCAGATTCACAAAACAGGATCTTGATTGCCCCTCGAGCTTGGCAGAAGCAATGAGACCTGTGAGTGTGACTGGCAAGCTGCCAGGCTCCTTGGAGAAGAGTGAGCCTTGCCAAGTTGGCTTCTTGCCATGGTAAACTGCATGGGGCAGCAAAACCTGCTGCAGAGCTGGTAGATAGTTTTTCTCTTTAGGGACTTCCCTTCCTACATTCCATTACAAATTGACTTTATTCAAAGTCTTTTATCATTAATTTTTTGAGGGCTGATTGCTCAGCTTTTTTTAGACAGCTTTTTTTTTTTTTTTTTTCTGAGTTAATTCACTCATTCTGCATTTTGAGTCTGTTTATGCTCTTGGTGTGGCAAAAAAAAAGCATGAGGACAAAAGAATAAGAATTTCTCTTCTGCTCCTATATACTCTTGGATTGGTTCAAATATGTTTTAGGCTGCTTGGGGCCTTTGAGGAGAGACCTGATTTTTCATCCAGAAAGGGCCTATCATCAATTCTCAGACTCTGCTGACAATCAGGCACCTGAACAGCAAATACCTACTGAATATTCCCCCACGTGCTCTGTTTGCTGGGAAGGTGAGGAGTCTTTCCAGGGAAGGGGAGCTCCCCCAGGAGAGTTTCTCCAGGGAAGCTCTGCTGCATGTAGTAATTGACAATGAATGTTTCCTTCTTGTGACAGATTCTGGGAGAGAGACTTTTCTCCATGTGAGATGTAGCACTGCGTTTTGCAAAATGCAGTGAGAAACAATTAGGCAGAACTCAACAAGAATTATTCTGCCCTAAACATAACATGAAACATTCCCCTTCACTTTCCCAGCTTTATTTTTCAACTATTGGATAAATAGTGTAGGACACTTACTCAAGACCTTATGAAATACCATATATTCACGGTGACTATCTTCTGACTTTATGAGAAAGTTAATAGTCCTTAAAGGACTTTTTCATTCTGTGCTTTCCTTTCTTCGGGAAAAGCTGATTACCCTGTTTCGTTGCATTGGAACAATCAGAAAGGGCTACATCTGTGGCCAGAACCTTAGCTCATTTTTGTGAATGGAGTTGTTAAAGAAAAAACAGTCTTTACAGCCTCTGTTTAAAAAAAACAGGATAGATCTACCAGCGACTGCAAAGTAGCTGCCACTGCTACTTCTGCTTACTCTGTGCCCATGTGTAGGTTATAATTTGTTATAACGCCAATGTTAACATTACCTTCAGTCATTCAGAAGAGCCTATCTTAGATGCTTGCCAGAGTTACTCATGTGTTTCTTTGCTTAGCGTGACATGGCCATATTTTCCTTCATGGCTTAGTTCCTAGCCCAAGCACAGGCAATGAAATGTGCTCACATTGCACTGTTTTATCACCAAGTTAAGTGATTGGATGGGGTTGTGTTGTAAAAGAGGACAGTAGGGCCAGTCAGTTCGATGCAATGAATAGATTGCTCTTATTCGTGGAGGAGTACGGTCCAAACAGTGATCTGTGGGCCAAGAGCAGCCTACAGGAAATTTCCATCTGCTCTGCTTTTAACCAAAGGAGGTGGAGAGCAGCTTTGCAAGAGCAAATGCTGCCCAGCAACTAGATTATATTGGAAGCTTGCCACAACCCAGTTTAGAGGGCTGCCTCCAGGGGGGTGGAAGAAGGAGGAGTAAAAGGGGACAGATATAGAAGAGAACCCCTTCTCTTGTGGTCTGGTCTTATTTCCATGAAGACATCTCAATAGTATTTCTAGGATAGCTGGTGGCATGTGTAGGCTGATCAGATTGGGGAGTACCCTGAGGACTAGGAAGTGAGGTCTGTGAGAATTAGTTGGTAGGAGATTCTGCATCCAATCACCAAAATATAATTGCAAACCCCTTGTAATAAGAGACCTTTTCTAATAGAAAACCACATCTTTTGACACATTTCATTAAAAATGTCGTTATTGGTTACAAGCTACTATGCCTTATAAAAAGCATCTTATTTGCGTATGAAGTAATTCAGATTCAAACTTCTAATTGCCATTTGAGAAGTCACATGCTAATTTTTAAGTGGTTTTTTATATCATTGCTTTAATATTGCCTTTTAGGAAGATTTCAAAATTAGAGGCAATAACTATTAAACCTAAAAAGAGCATGGCAAGCTAGAAAGCCATAAATATCAAATAAAAAACAAACAAACAAAAAGACACGCACTCTTCATAATCCATAAAGTTTTTATTATCCTTCGTACCCATTAGAGGAAAGCATTGAGTACCTTTTTAATCTACGCAGGTAATCCAAACCAAATGCCTCTAACAATTACCTCCACACTTGGTTTTGTATTTTTATAATCATAGGGTTAAGTACTAAATGAAAATTTACATTTTTATGTGATTTAAGTTTTTAACTTTTGTAATTTTTAAAGATTTTCTTTCTTAAGGATTTTTACTTCTGAGTAAACCATTAAGCTGTTGTAATAATGAAGATGGTTCAGGTGAAAATAAGTTTATAGAAAAATCATGTAGTCTGTTTCAGCTGATGGTAGAAAAATCTTTATTTTGTGTATAAGTGTTTGTACAAATCATCTGGATTTCTTAATTAAAATACAGTCAAATAGAGAAACACATGCAGTGTTGTAAAGAGTTATTGCAATTAGCCCAGTCTCTAGTATGTATAGCAGAATTATTGTTCTTAAATAAAGCTGAATGAAAGCAATTCTCTTGCATTGCTGTTCCTTCATGTCATTGTTCTGTGGACCTACGTGTAATCCAGGTACTTGCACGTTCCCCTGAGTTGCATCAGACTCATGTAAGGTTTCTGGCTGTAGCATGAAACATCTGTTTTCTGGGGACAGGTTGTTCCTCCTTATCAGGAATGGGGCCCAAATGAGTGACTAACCAAATTACTAAGATCAGTATTGAACTCTCCAAATTGCCTCAGTAATATAAAGAATAGTATAAATTCATGATCATTGCAAGCATTCTAAAATTACTTTTTGCATTATACTAAAATGAGAAGAGATGCACAGATAAAATAGCGAGTAGTTTTATAGCATTTCCATGCTACTGGATCACATTGGGGTTTGAGTCAGATTTCCTGAGTTCTCAGCTTTGTTTCTTCAGTCTTGTCATCTCCTGCAGTTGTTTGAGCTCTGCTCTTGATCAAAATTTTCTGCTGGTGTTCAGAAATGTGGATACTTTTGGGTACCTTCAGCTTTCCTGTTCATTCTCTTAAGAGACTTCTGTTGCCTTGTTTTCTTTCTTTCTTCTTTTATACAACACTTTTCCCACTGTTCTTTGCCCATTTTGCTGCTGATAAGCTGAGTAGAGTGTGTTTCCTCTAAATGGTATCCATCTTGCTTTCTCCTGAACAAAAGATTATTCACTTGTTCCTGGCCTGGATCATAGGTGATACTAGTCCTGTTAGCAGATGTCTGAATGCTATATGTATATATGCACACATTTTGTTTATTTTTACATTTATGTATATAATATATAAACCAAACATCTATATTGTATATATTTTTATATAGTATCTGATAGCTAATGTCTGATATATGATTCTTAGTACTAATTATTTATAATTAATTATGTTTATTTATAAAATAGCATCAGTCAACATGTTTTCCAGTTGGATAAATCTGTTTCATTGATTTAAAATGTTTATTTCTATTTGAGTTTCTTGTTTGTTTGTTTGTTTGTTCAGGATAAATGTAAGATTGCCAGTAGATTTTTCTGTTTTCTAAAGATCAGATATTGACAAAGACTGATCAGTTTATGAAAGTTTATGACTTGATTCTAAAGAGATGTGCCTCATTAGTGTGTAACAGCTTGGGTTCAGTTCTTGCATATTTTTATTCTTGTGGCACTCCTATCTAACAACATTGTCATTTAGAAATTACGATTACAGTTTTCTAATAATTAAAAGGTGATCTTGAGACTTCTCACAACTTTTATTTGTTATTTGATCTTTTGAATTTGATTTCTGTTTGAGATAGAGTTCATTCATTTTCCTGCAGCAAGAAAAATTACAGGATTCAGTAAAGTCATGACACTTTAAAATTGTGTTTGTTTCTGCAGGATTTTAAACTAAACTTTTGTCACCCTTGTTAATAAGAGACACAAAAATGAGAAAAAAATCAGAATATTTATGGGCACATGAAGAATTATTGAAGTATTAAGTAGGCATATAGATCAAAAGTCTACCTTGTCTAGAAGATTTTAGACATGCATGATGGCTCATTGAAACAACTTTTTTCTAACTATATTTGTAGAACAGAGCAACAGAAGTATGTCCAAGCACAGATGCTGGTTTAGAAGAGTGTGTTTTGTTTCTTCTGCTTTTGACACTACATGTATGTCCAGATATGGTCAGATTTGAAATGAGTAGGTTGTTGGCAACAACACATAAATAAATAAACTTTACTGGTGAATGCCGGAGACTCATATTTGCTTTAGGAGCTGCAAAGTAAAGTCTTATAGTTTTTGACGTACAGGAGGTGAGATGATGGACTGTTTTGGTCTTAGAATCTGTGTTTTGATCTATTTATTTACTTGGGGTAATTTTCATTCTGTGTTTTGGTAAGTTACTTGATTTCATAACTGAATGTTGTATGTAAACATATTTTATGACTTGCTTAGAAATGGCTTAAAGCTGTTATTTGCTTGATTATTATCTGCTATTTATTACTTAACTGATCTTTTCAGTGGCATGGGTTGGCTTTTGTTCTTTGTTATATTTACGAAGGGTTTAACACCTAGGAGTCAAACATGAAGTGATGCAATGCAACTATTCATCTAAGTGCTGACTTGTGTTTATATCCTTGGAGACAGAACACACTTGCATAGATTCTAGATTTAAAAAAGGATAGAAAATCTCTCATAATTCATATAGTACAGTAAAATGCATATATTTGGAAAAATTTCTACCTGTATCTCGTAGTAGATGATAAATGTGGCTTGTGTGCTTGCTTTCCTTTGAAAACTGTCTAGCAACATCTAGGAGATGGATTTAAATACTATGATGCTACTTTTAGGTGATTTGTTAGTATAGCCAGCTGTTTAGTTTGGTCGATGTAAATTAGCTTTCTGTGAGATTATAATAAGGTCAAATATCCTCCTTTATTTTTAGCTCGATTTCCTTAAAGAAACAAGGCTCATGAGGTCACACACTGCACTTATGTACACGCTCATGTGACTCTTCAAGATCCCTCAGTAGCTTTTGAACCTATTGGTGATTTTGATCACCTTTTTTTGTTACAGTGGAGGACTCAAAATTCAGGTCCCTCAAGTGTTGTGAAAATACGTATCCGAGTAAAGATGGAAGCACCTAAAGGTGCCCTGACAGAGTCAAAGGTTACAGCATAAAGTAGTCTCATTAGTTTCCTGGGAATCCTAGTGATGGGAAAAGAGACTTTAAACAAATGTCCCAACTGTGGGAAAAGCTTCATTCAAAGCTTTCACTTTTCTAGACACCAAAGTTAACTAACCAGCAGATGTAAATCTGTGGGAGATGGGGCTTAATTAATTCTGTTGTTCATGGAACTACTTGTTCCTTAAATATTTTAATAATCATAGTAATAATAATATCAGTAGCATAAATATTTCCCTGCAATGTATTTTTGCATGTTTAATTTTTAAGGTAAATACAGAGAGATATTCTTATGACAATCCTAATTTTTAGAGACAACTTTTATTTTCACTGTGAATATTAATTTAAATGTTCACAGAGTATCTTCTTGCCCAGTTAGGACAAACTGAACAGTTGCTTCCCTCTCCTTTTAAAACAGCAGGTACCATGACTGCTTTCCAGACACGTTTGGCGTGTAATTCTGGATTGCAACTAGTCAGAAATGCTAGAGTATTTTGCAGGGAGAATTCATGGCACTATGGTTGTGCTCCAGGATAGTTAACTGGGAATTAGAAGGCTGGTACAGTATGCTTACTGAATATGGAAATAATAATTATTAAGCTAACCAACAAGAACTGTATTCTTAATAAAATGTGTGGGTTTTTCACTGTAATCATATGACTGTGTATTATAAAAATTGCTTTGAGAGTGGGTCAAAGATTTCACAGAGCAGAGACTTGTGTGATTGGTTATGAACAAGTGAAAATAGGGTAAACTTTTGACCCGGCAGCAGCAAATGGAACTGTGTAAAGCACCTACAGATGGCAGGATTTAACATATAGCTGGTCTCTCGCCCTTTCACAGCAATTACGATCATATTACAGCAGGCACAGAGGGGAAGGCGCTTCATAACTGTAATACAGTGTGCCTTTGAAAGTTTTGAATATGCAGTTGCGTGTTTTGTTTTTGTAAGACCATCAATTAGCTTAGCAAGAAGAATTCCACTTTTGTTGCTTGTGTTTGACTCAACGAGTTCCTGACCAGTGTACCAAGTCTGTTTGGAACAAAAAAATCATTTAAACGGTCTGAATAATTTTGATAATTCAGACTGTTGTGGATTTATTGCTAAGCTTGAAAGACTTGGTGAAAGTTTTATGCTGCTCTGATGCTGATGTGAGGTTGAAGGGACAAGAAGAATTTGGCCTCAGAGAGAAGTCCGGGAAATGACACTCCCAACCAGCTCCTTACATCCTTGTGTAGATGCATGCATCTTCCTGGTTGAGTTTGAAGTTTGCAAAACTCAAACAGCAAAAAGACGATGAACGCTGTTTATTTGACAATATTGTGGTATTTAGAAGATTCAGTGGCTTTCGGTTTTGTTTGTACTCATTAAATACTTCATGAATTAGAAAAAATGAAACAGTCTTATGAATTGCAGATGAATGATTGCTGTTTTCCTGTGAATTTTTGTCAGTTAAAATCAGAAGACCAGTTGCACTTTTGGCAGAATGTGATAGTTCTGAAGTCATCCAAGCATATTTCATGTAATTCTGAAGTCATCCAAGCATATTTCATGTAATTCACTGTCTTTCGAAGAACTGATTGAAGTGTGTGTGAGGGAAATTTGTGTGTCTCTGCATGCACATCTGTAGACTTCTACCATCTTTGGTTTTATTTATCGTGCTTTAACATATTGGTATTTGGGAAAAGTGTCTGAGTTATAGAAGGCGTGCTTCCTTCTAGTTGTGATCTAGCCACTAGCTGCCTTTCCATCTCTTCGTTTTGCCTTCTGGCCTGTAATCTGATGTGGGTGCCAGATGTGGGGAGGTGGAGCAGAAGCAATCCAAGCTTTCAGACCATTTCACGGAAGGGGTTATTTTATTATTTTATTATATCTGTGGTTCACAAAAATTTTCCTTTGGTTTTCCGGAATGACTTCTACAGAGAGTAGAAATTGCAAGCATATGGTAATAAGCTAAATAAGATACTGAAAACTGCTTTTTGGAGGGAGAGAGAATTTTCAAATACTTATAAAACAGAGAGTGGTTGGTTGGGTTTTTTTTCCTTCCTAAATCATGCTGAAGCTTGCACTGTACATAGATTGCTGAGTTTAATTCCATTTCTTTTTGGAGACAAATTGTATTCATTTTACCCATGCCTGTACCTGCAGCAAAGAGCTGCTGTTGAAAGCTTTAAGGCACTTAAATGGCTCAGTGACTGCTGTCACGTGAGTCTGATTCAGTCACACAAGATTTGCCCCCAGTTCCCTGCTGAGGCTGGGCTTCATGGCTCTATAGCCGGCCTCTGCAAGAGATAATGTGTTGGCAGTTACCTGACAGACCTTGTTAAAATGTAATTGAGTAACCTTAATCTAAATGTAGTAACATATATTTTCAACGAGAGGGTTGTCTCTGTTGTGTAAATGACTTGTATGAATTGAGGCTGTTTGCATGGCAGCTGTTCCTCCTGAAAACGGGGGTAATTATTGCCAGCTTTCTGCTTTGCCAGTACCAACTTCATACAGATATTATGGATTTGCTGTACTTGGGAAATGCAAAAACCAAAAGCAGCTTGGTGGAGAAGAAGTTTTCTTAATGTATGGAGTAGGAAGGAAAATTAATTAAAGAGATGAGTTTCGTACTTAAGAAAGGAAGTGATTTTATCTGTGTTCTTCTGTGTTCTTTTTGAGGTACAAAAAGGTATTGAAATATTATTATTAAAATGTAATTATTGAAGCATTATGAGATTATTCTCATAGTTCCATTGATTAAAATCGAAGTCTAATTGAAGGACGTGGACTTTTCACAGCTATTTTGTAAATAATAGTTTTGTTTCCCAGTAGCCAAAGTATCTCCAACAATTACTTTATAAATAGCGTATATGCTTCTATAAAACGTAAAACGTGTTAACACATCAACCAAACTGAGAGATATACTAAACATTTAATATACTCTCTTTATATATGATATTTAATACATATTGTGCATACTACCAATAACATATTATTTATAGTGCGTTCTTTTTAGTCTTTTTAAATTCTAATCATTATTTCTTGCCACACTGTAACAGAGATGTTTGTATTTCCTAATCATTGCTGGAAACAAAACAGTTAAAATGATTCTTCTAGTATCACTCAAAGCTAAGTATGAAGGTTTCCATTATAAATGGCAGAAAAAATTCTTATCTGCTTTCTGGTAAGTAGGTGAAATGTCTGTGTGCAATACATGTAAGCTTAGTTTCCTTTCAGTGTTATCTAAATATCTAATTTAGTTTTCCTTTCTATGTGTTCTGAGAGAGTAACTGACAAAAGCTATCGTTTTGTAGACTGCATCTCACAAAAAAATACAAGTAAAGCATGGCAAGCTTTTTCTGCTCCATAAGACGACTTTCCATATCTGGTAGAATCTTTCCTTGTTGTCCTGTATTAAAGTATTGCTCACCTATGTCAGTATTTATCTGGTTTAACTGGAGTTTGAAATTAGCGTGGCAAGAGGACCTCATCGTTGCTACTGCTGAATTATTATCACTAGAATATTCTTGATATTGAGATGTTTTTAACTCATCATAAAATCATTATATAATCATTTCAAATAAATTAATGCATAGATTATGATTGTGGCATATACTATAACACATAGTTATTTCCATGCTGCTCACGAACTAAGTGCTGACTGTGTAACTGCAGGATAAAAGTAGTAATTTGCTGATAAAGATCTAGCTAAAATAACTGTTTTCATTTAATTTGCTAGTGGAAGAGTAGTAGACAAGGTGCAAATTTAGACCTTTTTCTTTTCTTTTTTTTTTAAGCTCTAAAATTGAGGTGAAATATTTATCACAAGAAAGTGTTGAATGTCTCTTTTAATTTGAAAACAAACCAGGAACTCTTAAGAACCCTATTGCTGAGGTGTGTGATCTCAGAGAGATTTTTCTCTTCAAACAGCTCCCTACCTAAACTGAGGAGATTGCTGGCTTTGCATAATGTATGTGACATAACAAATACTTGAAAAAAGTGGACACATTTATTTTCTATAGACACAGAAATTAGATTGATACCTGCCTTTAGCAGAAGAGAGAGAGGCAGAAATGTGATTTTTGCAGGGTTGGTTTTTGACCTCCTAACAGTCACTCCTGGCATAGTTGGAGCACTAGTTGGGTGCAGATTAGTGAAAGCTGATTGGCACCAAGCTGCAGCCCTTCCCGTGTTTGTAGATGTGACCACTTACAGCTAATAAGCTTATAATAATTTCTGCTTAAGCACAGGTGGTGAAAGTAGTAGCAAGAAAAAAAATGTAAAGAGCTTAGAGATGAAGAAGGTATGGGGTGAATTATGGTAGAACAAGTGCTGTGTGGTAGTCGTAATTGTCTGTCTCCTTTTGTACGAGGGCTCTTGTTCATCTTGGTTCTTGATGCTGATATTCCTGTTTGCGTGTCAGGAAATTGGAGACTGAAGTCCATTGAGAAGCATTATTTATCTCTCCATTACATTTAAATGTTTTTGTAGTCAGGCATAAATATCAAGACTTTCGAAGCCTGTGCAGGAATTTTTTGATGACGCATGCACATTTCATTTTAGTGTCTGGAGGACTCCATTTGCACTGAGAAACATCTTTCATTTGGTCTTCTAAATAGTTTTGTATTTTGAAAGCTGAAAAAACTCTGTTTTGTAAACCAGATTGCTTTGCTGCGAATGACTTGATTGGAAAATAGCTCATGCCTCCCTGCCTACTTTGCTTTTGTTACCTAAATGGAGTAAACTCATTGGCTTGATTAGAAGAGAGGGATTTTAAATTATTCTCTTCTAATTAATTCCAGAAAATTCTGTCAAATGTGTCTTTTCTTAATGCATGCAGTTTGGTGGTTTTTTTGCGCCATTTCACTCTGATCACACTGACAACAATCAGGTTGTTTTGTTTGGGTTTTTTTTCCCAATGATACTTTGCTCTGTTAACAGACACCTTTCAGATTTGGATCATTTTAGCACACATAGAATAAAGAGTAGGTATGGTTTGTGATTTTTTCTTTTATCTTTTTAAAAGCTTGTTTTCTGTAAAAGACACATTTCAGTAGTGGTATTCATTAACTCACAAAATCTAGCTTTGAAGTGCTGACCATTTCTGAAATAGTGTTTTACTACCAATTATAATAAGTCAGTGGTGATAATTTTTTCCCCTGTAAAATACAAGTCTTTGATTTGTTTAAACATTATGTTATTTGGGCAGAGTGAGATCCTTTCACTGCAGATTATAATTCGTTCTTTGGGGAAAAAGATATAAGCACAAGCAAAACAAAGAAACAACTCAAGGTTTATTTCTTTGTTATCTTTCTTGGCTAACGCATAAGGACCTTGGGCCCTGCTACTACTGCTGCACTTCAGAGGGCAGCTGAACAGATAATTATGCATGTTATATGCTTCTAAGTTCTTAGCAGTCTGAGACAACATAAGTGCTCAATGCTGAAAGGTAAAGAACATTCTGATCTTATTCCAAGAAAGCATTTAAACATAATCTTTACAGTTAAGGACGTGAATGGAGCCTTGGACTTAATGTTAGGTAAGACAGTTCAGAGAACTGCAAGATTAAGTATTTAATCCAAAGCAGTATTGCTGTGGTGTTAACTAACAAATAAACTGTCTTCCCACAGTGGTACATTTTCTTAAATACATATTTATGTATAAGTTTGGGGTTGCAATTAAACAGTTTTCTATACAAAAGTTTTTGCATGTTTATTATTTAAAATATTTTTCAGAAGTTGAAGTCAAGTATTAACACCAGGGAAAACTCCACGTTTTAGTGTGTGACAATAGAAAAGAGTATGTTACATATCCTAGAATTTTTTGTGTGGCTCAGTTCTGGTTTACATAAGACCTAGAAGTGTCTCTTCTTCTGGTAAAGTTACCCTAAGTAGAATCAGTCTTTTTATTTTCTGGTTGGACTGTTCACAAGGTGTCATAAAATCAATATCAGAAAATCATCTGCTGAAGTACCTCCCTGTACAGTTCACATAGTTGTATGCTACAACTACCAATAGTTTCTTCAGGTTCAGTCTGGTATCTGATATGGTCTCCAATAAATTCTCAGTGTGGAAGAGGACACTTTTGCTTATCCCTACAGATAACTGACATCTCTGACTGTGGAGCCAGTGCCCTTTCCAGGGTGTTTGTGCTAGATAATTCTAGTTTGTCATTCTTTTTCTCCTTTTCCCCTATGAATATGATTTGACTTCTGTATTTGTAAAAGAGCTGACATCCATCCCATTTTCTCATGAGTATTGTTTAGGTTCAAGGTGGCATCTGACTGTTTTCATACTGTCATTGTAAGTTTGCAACCTGAGTAGAACGTCAGCATATGTGGTCATTAACCACTGCAATACACTTGGCTTTCTGAATGACCTTGAATAGGTCATTTTATTTCTCTGTTCATCCTGCAATCTATAAACTGCAGATAATAAAACATATATCCACCTTTGCAAAAGCTCTTTGAAATCCATGAGTAAAAGGTATCCCATAAGGTCAAAATATGAATTATTTATTGCTACATGACATGCACAGCATGCAGACTGTAGGGTTATAGAAATCTTGCCTGTTCCTTTTTCTCCTGAGAATAAAAGTCATACCTTCAAGAGCTCTACTTGGAGAAGTACTCACTGTATGAAATCTAATATATTCTTCACGAGTGTGTGATAATATTGAAACCTCAGTATCTCCAAGGAATTGGTTTCAAGTGTTAATACGCATATTCCTCTGACAAGTGTAAATACATTTTTCAAAATAATAAACATTTTAAAATAAATAAGTAATATGAGAAGATTAGAAAGAATATTCAAAGGTGGAGGGCAGATTGAGTTTTGTAGTAGGAATTAGAATTTCGTGGCATCAAAATTGTTGTCAATTTACTTCAGGGTAATATATCACTTGAATTTGAGTCAATTACTACTACTTGTAGCCATTATCCATTTATTAATATTCAAAATGACAGCAGTATGCTTTGAAATAAACTTTTTTTTTCCATTTAGTGTGTTTCCTAGGGTTTGTTGTAGGCCTTACTTGTCATCAAAGTATAGAAGAGTTATTGTAGAGAAAAAAAATTGTGTTCTCTGCTGATATTGTTTATTTTATTAATTAAGTTTTGTTATTCAAGAGATATATACGTAGAGAGAGACAGGAGTAGATCTAGATATAAAACATTCAGAAAGCAAGAATAGTCATGTTGCAAGCCAGTTAGGTCTTTACACTTCTATGTGAACATCTGCAGCTGTACTTGGAAATCGGTAGGCAACTAGTACAGATTTTGAAGAACTGGTACACAGGTTCTTGCTGAGCTATATACTTAAATAACTGAGTTCCTCTATATCAGGTTTGTCCTCTGAAGGAGTTTCAGAAAAGATCTTCAGCAGAGCACACTTGAATTACCTAGCATTGAGATCCATGGCATTACCTTACACTTCAAGTGCCTGCTCTTTAATCCAAGTCCAAATACTAGGTCAGAGTTGTATCCAGCTAGATATAAAAAGAGCCTTTAAATATTTGGGATAGGCCCAGGCTTTCTAATACTGACGACAGAGGCAAGAGGGTTCTTGCACAGATTTTAAAACTCCCCTGAGGGTAACAGACTCCTGAATAACTTTGTTTCTCTGCCACACTAGTGGATGATACAGCTGAAGTCGTGTCCAGCTGAAAGGACTGGGGGTATGTTACTAGAAAGAAAATTGTGATGGAAAAAGGAAACTGTGCTCTGCCCCAGTTAGAGATTTTTGAGAAAATTGTTCAAAGAAAAATTACATCTATGTGTCTTGGTACAGTTGATTTAGAAGACTGTACTTTTATGCCATAGTAAATTGCCTGGTTAAAAGGAGCCATCTGCTTGGAAATATTTCCCGTCATGTTGCCTTCCATTTTGGTTCTCTTCCATTATGCTTTAGGCATTGTTTTGCTTGTTCTGTGTATTTATTTGATACTTTCATCTAGTCCTCTTCACAGCTGTAGAGTCTGAGGACTTTACTAGTCTCATTTTTCTTATCTGCCCTCTTCTCTGATTCTGAGAGTGACTGAGGTTCTGCAAATTACATATTAATAAACATAATTAATCAATGTAAATTTACATGTGGCATGAGTATTAAGTGACTGTGATGTATTAAGCATTGCAGGGATCCCGTGTCAGGGAAGTTTTCTGAGTACCTAAAACCTAAACGGGTGATATGTCACTCTTCTTTCTCCTTATCCTTCTCAGTAATCTCCATAGCAAGTAAAAATGTTAGCATCAGTGTTATGTAAGGTTATACTCAGCTCAATATTCCCTTTGCTGTAATTTTTTTCTTCTTGTATTATGAAATACTTAAACTCAGAAAATAATATTACCACTAAAGAGGTTTTTTAAAACCTTGCTTTGCTAGAAAAGAAAAACATTGCAGCCAGGAGCTGTGATGTCATGTTGCCCAGTTTTCTAAATGTGAGGCATTTTAATTGACCCTGTTGCTTAATTCCCAAGGCATCACTCATTACATCCACTGGGGGCTCTCCCCTTTTGCTCCTCTAAAGAACTGTTCTCCCATATACCCCTTCTCAGTGCAAACTTGTATATGCCTATATATGGTATGTACAGGTAGTGTAATTCCCTAGACAGCAGATAATTTAAGAAATAATAACTGTCTTGGCTAATAGGGACAGAGATTTGCCATTCTGTAGTGGCTTCTTTCAATGTTTTTTTAAATTTCTTTCAGTTTAGATATCTTTGCCTACTGATCTGAAAGGGTTTACATCTCTGGATGGTCATTACCATATGTTGCATGCAAGATTTTAAAAAATGAGAGTTTTTTTTCCAAATGTCTTTCAAGAAATAAAAATCTTTCAACCGTGCCCTAATACCTTAACTTTCTTTGAATAGTATCACCAGCAAACACATGCAGTGTCAAACGTTGATGGCCTTAGTTGACTTAGAATGTATTGTATTCACCTATTAGGCTGTTGTCTGGAAGAAAAGTGACTGTTGCTGAACTCTGGCTCTGCTCAGCTAAGTTAGAAGTAACTTCCAAAATCTGAGTGGCTATCAGTGTGTCTCTGTAGATGTTCCAAAAACAACAGCATCCCAAACCCACAACTCCTATCATATGCAATGAAGTGACCATACACTTGGTGTTGAAGGTGGCCCAGTGGGGCATCCTGCTTCTCAGGTGGAGGGGTAGTTTGGAAGCAAAGAGCACATCAGTTCTCTCTCACAGTCGCATTGGTTGTCTGTTGGCTTGTGGTTAAATTTCTGACTTTTGAAAGGTATCTATGACTTTATATCCAGATTATGTAATCTCAATTTTCTTTTGCTGTACTACTGTTCAAACTGCCATCAAAATGTTCTCTGTGAAGGCTTTTTGTCTTGATGTGTTTAATACCCTGCCTATTTTTTTTTGCAGTAGTTTTGGGATAGAAATTGCACAGGAGAAAGGACAGTAACTTTCAGGGACTTGGTTAATCTCTTCTCAGAAAGATGTCCTCTTCACTCAAAGAAAATAGCTTATACAGTGTTGTTTATTATTATGTTATTAACTTGAAGCTTAGAAAATGTGGGTTCTTAAGAACCTGGGACAGGCAATTTGTAAAAATCTAAATAACTCAGAAATATATTAAGGATGATTTGCTAAGGCTCATAAGAAACAGTCCTGTGAACTGTGAAGTACTACAGTTTCAAGAGGAGAGAGTCAGGACAACTATGTATTTGAAAGTTAAAGATGGGAGCTTCTTCGCCAAAAGCAAAGCAATGAAATAGCCAGACTTGACTTTTCTCCCCATTTAACTGACTTTATATCAGCTTATTGCTTTGGTTACAACATGCTTGAGTGCAGTCGTTAAGAAAACAAAATGTGTTGTCCATATTGTTGATTTTTTTTTTTATATTACAGTAAGGTAGTGCTTTTGAGATTGCTTTTGTGGAAATTTTCAAGTGAGTAAACGTAGTAGGGGTCACTAATTTTAAACTGAGAGAAAACCTGTCAGACCTACTATTGCAGTTGGTAACAGTTGTATGTGTCTGCGATCTATTTCAAAGACTACATTTGACTTCAGCTTTTCATATTGAAGTATAATATAACATCAATATGTGTGTGTAGGAGTTCTAAGGATGGGACAGGATTTGCTATATGTTTTAAATATTTCTGAATAAAATGATGAAACCGTATGCAGTTTCTGAGCCTTTCCCTTTACACATACACTTACACTTATTTTGCAGTTCATTTTAGGGAAAACCCAGAACAAACTGAAGTTGAACAATATATTTGTGTTTTGGAACTCAGTGTGTTGAATTTTTCTCTTAAGATCCAAAAATTTGGATTGATCGTGGAAGACTAGTGAGGTGCCTGGGGACTGGAGGAAGGCCAGTCTTCAAAAGGGGCAAGAAGAAGGACCCAGGAAACTACAGTCTCAAGTCCATCCCTGAAAAGGTGATGGAACAGCTCATCCTGGATGCCATCTCAAAACACATGAAGGAAAAGATGGTTATCAGGGGGAGTCAGTACAGATTCACCAAGGGGAAATCCTGCTTGAGAAACCTGTTAGCCTTCTATGATGGCATGACTAGCTGGGTAGATGAGAGGACAGCAGTGGCTGTCATCTACCTTGACTTCAGCAAGACTTTTGACACCATCTCCCATTACATCCTCATAGAAAAGCTCAGGCAGTGTGGATTGGACAAGGGGATAGTGAGGTGGATCAAGAACCGGCTGAATGACAGAGCCCAGGGGGTGGTGATCAATGGCATGGAATCAAGTTGGAGGCCTGTGGCCAGTGGAGTTCCACAGGGGTCTGTTCTGAGGCCAGTCTTGTTCAATATTATCATCCATGACCTAGATGAGGGGACAGAGTGTACCCTCAGCAAGTTCACTGATGACACCAAACTGGGAGGACTGGCTGATTCCCCCGAAGACTGTGCTGCCATTCAGTGGGAGAATGGTAGGGATTGGAAGGGACCTCTAGAGATCATGCAGTCCAACTCCCCTGCTAAAGCAGGTCCACCTAGATCAGGTCGCATAAGAAAGTGTTCAGGCCAGTTTTGAAAGCCTCCAGAGAAGGAGACTGCACATCCTCACTGAGCAGCCTATGCCAAGGCTCCCTCACAGTAAACAAGTTTTTCCTTAAGTGGAACTAAAACTATTGACACTTTTCCTTTCACTTTTGTTTTACTTGGTAACCTGCAGTCTCTGGCTCTCAATTTTCTCATCAAATAGTGTTATCTCTGACAAACCTTGTTTTCAGCAGTCCTTGTGCTTAGGCTCAGTTAAACAGGGGTTTGTTTTCATGACTCTGATACTGATAGGAATTATCATCCGGAACACATTAAAACTCTTAATTAAAAAAGCTAATATTTTTTAGTTTCTCTTCTGTGACTCATATAATCCACTGATACTCTGGATATTTAATAATATCAAAATTTAGGACATGACTCTGCTTTACTGTGTGCTAAATTCCTAATGGTTAAGGAAAGAGGTCAGTCCACAGTGTTTACTGTTCATCACTGTTTACCATTCAACATTTTCACTGTCAGTGCTTTTTTAATATGTTTATTTATTTGTAAGGAGCAACTGTCCCTATGATCCAGTTTCTCCATGTGAACTTAGTTGTAATCAGTAGCGTCTCTCTTCTTCAGTGAGGTCTCTTGGAGGGATGTGAAAGCCCAGACTTTCAGGGTCTGTGAGACCCAAGCTCTATGTTTCCTTCTTGCTGCTCACAGGAACTGGCTTTTCAATTGCATGGCAATGTCTGCAAGCCACTGTCAGTTAGAAGATGGCTACTGAACATAGACAAGATTTAAGACTTTTATGACTTTTATAACTTTCCCAATGGAAAGAGGTCTAGGTGCAGATACCCAAGTATTCATCACCAGGGATGGTAATTTGCTGTATCCTGAACTAAAGACCAAGGTCTCACTTGCTTTAAACAAAGCAGCAACTTTCTGTTTGAAGGAAAACCACAGGCAATGTATCAGATCTTGTTGAGTTCACACAGTGTAGCATTTATGGCCAGATGGAGCATTATGCTGAGCTGCCCTGCCTGGTTATCAGAGGCCATAAAATTTCACCAAATGATTTCTTCCTTAATCCTCTACCTTGATTGAGCTATGTGATGTCATTTAGAAATATGTTTGTTTCTGATTGAGACTACACGAAAGAAAACCTACCTTATTCTTGGAGAAATTAGTATGATTTTTTTTTTATTAATAATATTTTCTAGTTAGACTTTTGTCTAATTTAAACTTTGTTCTAATTTAAGTCTCAACCATTGAATCTTTCCAGCTGTTAGTCTGCAGATTTCAGGAACCTTTTTATTTTCAGAGGTCTTTTCCCATATAAATACTTGTCTTCTGGGATGAGAGGAAATAAAGAGTTTGTACTGATTTTAAAGATATAGTCACTGGAAGACACATTCTGTAGAGCTAAAAGTAACTTCTTTAAGAAATGAATAAATTCCTGGACTCTTCATAGTTTTTCTATATTCTGTTAAAAACAGATAGTAACACTAGATGTTATTACATTTGTGTAACATATTGTATTAGCATAGCTTTTATTTCTTTGCTGTAGTATTTCCATTCTGGTTCTGGTTTTCTCTGCTTGCTCAACTTCCTGCGCTGAGTTCCTCTCGTGTGCTGTCAGTGCACATGGAAGCAATCCACTGTCATGAACTTATCTCGCTGTCAGTTGAGGCTCATCTCTACCAGAAAGTACCTCATTGTGTATAACTAACAGCATCAGCAAGCATCTTGAAGCAGAAACTGTGAGCAGGGTACCTGACCCTTTTATTGTTTGCAAGAGGAGAAAAAGTTGAGCTGGGAGCCGACCATTCGCAGATTGCACTGAAAGAATCCGTTTTTCTTCTCTCATATGCTTTCTTAATTGAAGGTAAGGGAGTGAAGCAGTAAAGATTTTTTTTTTAATAAAAAAAAAAAAGGAAAAAGCTCAACAAGGCTATTTAAAAATTTCAGCTAACTATAGTCATCAAAGTTGTATTAAAAAAAAAACCCAAACAAACAAACCAGGAGCATAATTGTCAATGGACATGCCTACACAGAACTTAATTGCTATATGTAGCACACACTACAGTATTGAATTCTCCAGTTAGATACTGCAGAAACTTACACGCTGGATACTCTTGAGTCAGTGGCTGGGTGCACCCTTATGAAGTTATGAGAGCCTTAGTGTACGCTGTGTTGAAGAAGCACATTTTCATACTATGAAGAGAAAACAGCAGTAGTATCACAGAATCACAGAATGATACAGGCTGGAAGGCATTTCTAGAGATCATCTAGTCCCTGCTAAAGTAGATTTACCTCGATCAGATCACACAGGAACGCATCCAGGTGGCTTTTGAAAACCTCCAGAGAAAGAGACTCCACACCTTCCCTGGGCAGCCTGTGCCTGGGCTCCCTCACCCTCACAGGAAAGGATTTTTTCCTCAGGAACTTCCTGTGTTCCAACTTAGCCATGTGTTCCCTTAGTCCTTCTCCTGTCACTGCGCAACTATAGAAAAAAGACTTGCCCCAGCCTTTTGACATCTGCCCTTTAGGTATTTGTAAGTGTTTTTAAGTTTCCCCCTCTTCAGACTTCCCTTATTCAAGCTAAACAGCTCCAAGTCTCACAGCCGTTTTGTGTGAAAAAGATGTCCCAGTCCCCTCATCTTTGTAGCAGTCCACTGGACTCTTTCTGGAAATTCTATCACTTTTGAATTGCAGAGTCCTGAACTAGACGCAGTATTCCAGATGAGGCCTCACCAGGGCAGAGTAGAGTGGGAGCAGAACCTCCCTTGACCTGCTGGCCACACTGTTCTTGATGCATCTCAGGATGCCATTGGCCTTCTTGGCCACGAGGGCACATTGCTGGCTCATGTTCAGTTTATTATCAACCAGCACTCCCAGGTCTCTCTCTGCAGAGCTGCTCTCCAGCAGGTCAATCCCCAGCCTGTACTGGTGCATAGGGTTGTTCCTCCCTCCTCATGTGCAGGACTCTGCACTTGTCCTTGTTGAACCTCATGAGGTTCCTCTCTGCCCAGCTCTCAAGATGGTCAAGATCCCACTGAATGGCAGCACAGTCTTCTGGGGAATCAGCCAGTCCTCCCAGTTTGGTGTCATCAGTGAACCTGCTGAGGGTACACTCTGTCCCCTCATCTAGGTCATGGATGATAATATTGAACAAGACTGGCCTCAGAACTGACCCCTGTGGAACTCCACTGGCCACAGGCCTCCAACTTGATTCCATGCCATTGATCACCACCCCCTGGGCTCTGTCATTCAGCCGGTTCTTGATCCACCTCACTATCCCCTTGTCCAATCCACACTGCCTGAGCTTTTCTATGAGGATGTAATGGGAGATGGTGTCAAAAGTCTTGCTGAAGTCAGGGTAGATGACAGCCACTGCTGTCCTCTCATCTACCCAGCTAGTCATGCCATCATAGAAGGCTAACAGGTTTCTCAAGCAGGATTTCCCCTTGGTGAATCTGTATTGACTCCCCCTGACAACCTGAGATCCCATAACTGATATAACCCTGGTATTGGAGAGAGAGAAAGGAAGAGAGTGTCTTTTCATTGACTTTTTATGGACACAAGTGGCAAGATGCTTAGCACTGTAGGTATATGTATTGTTAATATGGAGAGTGATTGTGACAACTACCAAGTGCTCCAGATTCCACTGGAAGTACATTTGGTATGATTCTTGTGTCCCTCAAGAGGAGATGCAAAGGTTGGGAAAATTAGATTTAGCTACAGTATCCTGTTTATTTTTCCTCGGTTGGGTAAAAGGAAAGTTGAAATCTATATAGCTTTCAGGTAATGGTTCATTAGGAGTTCCTGAACTGGTAGTGTAATTGATGTGTGTCAAAAGGTTTCTGCTGTTGACATGAAAACCCTAAACTTTCTTTTAGTGTTCAGATTGAGGATTTTTTAAAAAAAAATACCTAACATTTGAAAACTTTTATGCTTGCTTCTACGTATATTGGAATGCAACACATGAAAAATCATTGTACAGTCTTTGTTCCTGACCTGACTAGTAATATCTTTATTGCCCTACCAGTCTTAGTAGTTTCTGCTGCTTGTTCTCTGTGCCAGTGCAGGGCTTTGCCCTTTGAGTCTTTCTCACAAGCAGTACTTAATGATGCCTAGTCAGCTTTCCTGAAAGTCAGTGGCCTCCTCACTTGAACAAAGCTTAGCAAGTCAGCTTTGTAATTTTTCATACACATTTTGAAGTGTCTTACTATTCTGTGGTGTAAATAAGGGCTGTCTTTATTAGCTGTTAATTGTGGTACTTCTTTAGGTATGATACTCCTTTGGGTACAGTACTTCAGACTGAGAGAAATGAAGGGATTTTGAAGGTGGAATTAGATCCTCCTGAATTTGATATAGAGGATGAGACAAATGACTTAAAAATCATGAGGTTTGGATTAAAAAGACAGAAAAGATGTTTTGGGATTGCTTTCTCAGTCCTTGGCTCAGGTACAGAAGAAGAACAAAAAGCAGCAAATTGTTATGGTGTGTCCTTGTCTCTGCCCAATTCACTCTTTCTTAAGAGAAAATATAGGAAGAAAAAGAAAACACAAACTCAATCGAACTGTGAAATACATGCCATGAATTTCAGTTTTCTGTTCATCAGTTTCAAATATTTGATCATGTTAAGACATAAATTGTAAATGTGTTAGCGAAGGTATACCTATGGCTGAACAAACAAAACAAAGAATTAAATATATTTTTTAGAGAAAACTTAGATGATCCTCTTCTGCTTTCTGAGATGTTGATCTTATCCTAATACGAAAAAACCTGTACTGCCAGAATTAGTTGTAAAGGTCACCTGCTCATCCCCAAATGATGTGTACAATTCCCGTGGAACAATTTAAAAGGAAACAACAATTCTGTCATTTCCAGATGAACCGTGTGTTTGCAGCCTGTTAAAGAGCCTTTCCTTCTTTGCAACTGCTTGTTTTTTTATTTATATTCAAACCTGTGTGTTTTAACAGGAATGTTTTTTTTCATTCATTCCTTCTTTCTCTTTTTGACTAGAATCAGTGTGTGTACTGCAGTGGTACATTCCCTTATCTCCACTTAATCTCTACTCTGTTCTTCACTAAGCAATCTTTTTAACAACATCTGTATACTTTCACTTCTTTGAGTCTTCAATTCATATTTTATTGCTACAATGACCCTTTTCTATTACATACTTTCTATTTACACATAATTCCTTCTGTAACACTGTGATTATTTTGTTTGTGCTCACTATATTGTGTTGTCTTTACATTTCTCATGATTCCTATAAATATCAGCAGTACAATTCTAGCTATGGTATCTGACTGACATGTTCCCATTTTTATGTTTTCCTTAGATTTGTACTTCACAAGGGAGGTTTTTCTCTCCCTCTACTCTGCCCTGGTGAGGCCTTATCTGGAGGCCTGTGTCCAGTTCTGGGCTCCTCAGCTCAAGAGTGACAGAGAACTTCTGGAGAGAGTCCAGTGCAGGGCCAAGATGATCAGGGGACTGGAACATCTTTTCATATGAGGAAAGGCTGCGGGAACTGGGGCTGTTTAGTCTAGAGAAGAGGAGACTGAGGGGGGATGTCATTAACATTTACAAATATCTAATGGTGGGTGTCAGGAGGTTGGGGCATCCCTTTTTTTCTATGGTAGCTAGCAACAGGACAAGGGGTAATGGAATGAAGCTGGAACACAAAAAGTTCCATTTAAACGTAAGAAAAAACTATTTTACTGTGAGGGAGCAGTGGCACAGGCTGCCCAGAGGGGTTGTGGAGTCTCTTACCTTGGAGGTCTTCAAGACCTGCCTGGATGTGTTCCTATGCGACCTGATCCAGGTCAACCTGCTTCTGCAGGAGAGTTGGACTAGATGATCTCTAAAGGTCCCTTCCAACCCTGCCATTCTATGATTCTATGATTTTGTCTATGTGTGTTCTTATGAAAGCTCATTTTCCTTCTGATGCTTGTCTGTTAATATATTTTCTTGAATGTCAAAGATGCACTCTGTAATCTTAACAGTTTTTCCCACATTCTTATAGTTTTTCAATTTAACCAGTAGGTTTGATGCACCTGATAATTAGTTTTAATAAAAGAAAATCAAGATCACAAAGCAGTTCTTGCTCTCTTGGGCTTAAAGTTATATGTAGTTCCAAATAATGTTTATTTTGCTTATCCTGTATAGTGTGGTGCTTTGAGATGGAAGGAAATACTTAGAAAGGACTGACGAAAAAAATCACCCTCAATTTTGTGTATATGTTTAAATATTTTTCTGATGAATATAGTATATTATGTAGTCTCATTATGGAACAAGATTATTTCCTCTTGGACTGAGATTGTTTCTCACAGATTCTCCTGAAAGAATGGAAAAGAAAATAATAGAAAAGAGGGTTCATGCTGTTGCAGAAGGAACCTCATTCCTGTTCTGCTTCCAGCTCCTCTGCAACAAAAAGTTTGCGTCTCAGCCTTGGAGCAGAGATCCCCCAGAGCCTTGGGCAGGGCCACTTCCCCCAGTGAGCCTGTTCCTAGGGAGAGAGTTAAACAGAAAAGATAACAGGGCAAAGACACCACGTAGGGGTTAGCCACTATTTTCACCTTTTTTTCCTGTAAGTAGGACCACAATCCTAGTGTTAATATGAAACCTTTTCAGTTAAGTTTATGATCAATATTGTCTTTAAAGAGAGTGATCTAGTGTAATGGGAAAAGATGGAAGTAGAAAGAGAAAAGGAGATAATTCTCTTTCCTAATCAGATCGGAAAAGGGTAGATGCAAAACTGTGAATGTTGTTTCATGACCTTGAGAAATACTTTAAGATGCTTCCTCCACAGCTTTCGTAAGCAGTTTGCAAACCTTAGCCCTGAAAGGCTATGCTAGTCTGAGACCTCCTGTGCTGTCAGGGGTGGACAGAACTGGGGGGAACTGGATGTTTTTATGCTTTGTGCCAAAGTAGCAGGGAAACAGAGTGCCAGTGCAGAAGAGGAAATATTTGTTCTGCTTTCAGCCTGTGGAATACCATAGTGAAGGCAGGACAGAACAGTATGTTTGCGTGTATATTTTGCTATTTTCACCTTCTGAATGGTGAGGTGCAAACCCTCCTGGGGCTTGGATGGGAATTCTGATGCTGAAGCTTATATAGGTTTCCTTGCTAGGCAGTGTATTTAAGAAATGCTTCAGATATTTGCTAGGGTATTGAGTTAAAGCAAAATAAATCATGTTATTTATTTTTCTAAAAAAAAAAAGCCAAAGGGAAGCACTCACATGAGAGGTTGTAGTGCATTTGTTATTCTTGCTTTTTTGTATTTGCAGGTGAGTTGGTTACTGGGAAGAATGGAACCATATGCTGTTGCTGAGTATTTATTATACCAGAAATAAAATTACAGGCAAAAAAAATAAAGTACTGTAGGGGTAAAAGAGTAATTCCAGCATGCCAGATACTCAGTATTAAGCATGCTTAATGTTCAGTCTCATATGATATATTTATGACCAATGTGTGTGCCCCACTGCCTAAAAATGTATTTGTTAATTAGTTCTGGTGTAAGAAGTAGAGAGAGAGCACATATTCCTCTTCTCCAACAGCAGTTTGCTTTCGGTACAGGAAGAAGCAAAATGATTCCAAGTGTGCAGGGTTTGGATTTCTTCTGGAATCGTACCCTTAAAATCGGCAGAAGGGAGGGAGGGGAGTTACTCTGTCTATTATCATCATGCTCTGCTAATGTAGCCCGGGAACCACGTGACTGCAGAAAAGGCTATTATCTCAATGAAAAGGAAACTGCTTTTTAGAGCAGCAACAGAACAGAAGCAGGAGGAATTTTCGAGTACTCCACCATGCTGGATTGTCAAAGGGGGATCTCTCTGATCAGCAGTTAGGGAAGGATTAGCGTGGCCAGTTTGTCAGCTGTCATTAGAAGCAGATGACAGAGATGATAAGCTGCTGTGTGCGCACATCCTCACTCAGCATGTGCTTTGGTTTACATCAAGACGTAACACTGGTTTGGGTTAATGGACAGCTGATATTTTTAAGGCTGTAAATTTACTGGTAATTGTATATTTTATTTTTAGTTCCCTTTTTTTTTTTTTAAATTTTTTTTTTACCTCCTTTTTTTAATAACAAGCCAGTGTGATGGATGGGGAATTTGTCTACATCTTGATCTGAAGACGCAGAAAAACTAATAAGATCTGCCTTGAACTGCAAAGGCTGGAAGACAACAAGGTGTGTTTCTGAAGTGCCCTGACTTCATTGTTAACAGTTTCTTCTTGCACGTATGTGCACTCCTATGTGTGTATTGTAGATGTCTGAATGTTGGGGCGTGCTGGAGGGGGGAATGTGTGGATGGTGCACAAGACAGGTGTTAGTTTGAGGAGTGGGAGGAAGAGCTAATTTGTTTTTGAGCAAGAGAGTTTAAAGATAATGTTTCTAAATAACAAATTCAAAAAAATAATGTAATTTTGATTCTACAGTTTCTGTAGTTTTCTCTCTTTTTAATGGTTACAGGTGTACTTGTGGTTGCCTGTGACGTTTTTATGGGTTTATGAGGCTAAATATATCTTGGTGCACAGGAAATATTTTTGTAAGCAAGTTTTCTAGCAAACAGAATAATACACAACCCCATCTATATTTTCCCACTGTCAAAAGGAGGTGGAGCCAGAGAGTGTCTTTTTCATTGCAGTAATTACTATTCAATAGTTAGTAATTTCTATGCACATGAAAAGATACAAAGTAAATCAGACTAAGATATTTCTGCAATAAAGATTTCTCCTTCTGATCAAGAGCTTAAGTAGATAAAACATGAAATATCAGTAGTAGTTATATAACTTTCTATATTTTCTAATCTTAATAGTTTTCTTTATGTGATCCTATAAACAGAATGGCATTCAATTAATCTTCAGACCTTGTATTTATCTCATGGTTATGCATGCTGATGTCATTAAGTATCTTGGCAGTATTTACCTTTCTTTTAACCTTGGGAGGGCAACATTTAACATTGTGGATTAATTAAATAATAATATCCTCTGGAAAAGGATGTAGATAGTTACTTGTAGTAAGTGAAGATAGTAAACTCTTTCTTTCCCCTGCTCAAAAAGTTATTGCAGGCTTGGCTTTATTTTCCTGTCATGCACAGCATTAAACATTGCTCTTTACCTCACAGCAGTGATACTAATCCTGGGCAACAATAAAAAGATAAAATGAAGTGTTTGGATTTCTGCAGGAGTGCTGATTGTCAGTTTCCTAGAATTTTGCCTCCATAGTTAAGGGCAGGATTGCAAAGATGTATCTAAGCAGTCATTACTGCAGTGCACTGGCAGTTTGCTAAAAGTGCTTTCCCAGATTCATATGGAAGTAGTGTGGTGACTATCATGCTTAGAATCCATCAAATCATTAACTGAATACATACAGGAAATGCCTTAGTTTATTTTATTTAGGACTTTGAAAAACTCATGCGACTTTGAGATAGGAGGGGGGAAGGAAAATATTATTGTTTTTCAAATTAATGTAATATGTGTTTGAAGATACTTTATTTCATGCTGTGAGGGCAGAGCCAGAAACATAAACAATTTCTGCTATTTATTTGCTTGTTCTTTTTTGTCTCGTTTGATTATTTTAATTGCAGTATACTTACATTTTGATACAGAGGCCTGAAGCAGGCAGTGCCATTGAGTAGAGGCTTGAGAGCCTGTCACGTTCATAGCACTGAATGTTGAAGCCACAAGAACAATGACACTTCCTCTCTGCTTCTTGTGTTTTCTTCCTTTATTTCACTACAGAAGATCTAACAAGATATAGTGGGGCCCAAGTAATGCTTACTGAAGCGTTGACACCTATGTTTTTTAGAAAAACAATTTTTATTGCTTGTACAGTCATTTTGATTTACCTGATCCCTTTTAGGAGGCATTAAGGGTGGAACTTGGAAGAAAATCAACCTTTTGTGTAGACTGTGTTCTTCAGGTGACTGTGTGTTTTCACAAAACTCAAGTTGAGGTATTTTCTTTAATAAGCAATTTCTTAAAGAAGCATGGTATGTAGCTTCAAGCACTATCTTTGACCACAGTAATTTTGTTTGCTTTCTCTTCAGAATTCTGTATGCTACTGTAGTCAACAAGGTTACACTGGTAATGTTCCAAAAGTGTTGCTGTCTTTTTTTTTAATTTTTATTTTTTCTTGGTAAGGAAAATTTCATGTGCAAGGAAGGAGGGAAGACATGGCTGCATTGCGATACCATATTGTAAGAAGAAAACTCTTCTTGGTAGTCTGAGCTAGTGGAGTACTTTGAGATACTTCATTTAACTCCAGAGTTCTTAGCACGATATTTAATAACAAATGTCATTAGGAAGTCAACTGGCTGGTTAGATTTTGCAGTGCCATTTTATTTATTTACTCAGACTAGTAATGGGAAAAAAAATAAGGAAAGGTATCAAAACAACTTTAATTCTCGGAATCTACTTCATTAATAAATGGAATAAAATTGTTGGCACACTACCTTGGAATAGCTCTCTAATTGTGATAAGTAGGCTGAGTAAAGGACTTGAGGACTAGGGCTACAATCAAAGCTGTCTGAGCTGAGTAAAGGAGAAGACTGTAAGTTGATAATCACTGTACCTGTGAGGAAATCCCAATGGAGTCGTCTTACTGCCTGTATTTCCTCTTAGCTTTTTTTACTTGCTTATGTTCAGAAGTGGCAGGCCTAGAAGGGTACCTGAATCAGACTCAAATCATTATTATTATTAACAGGTAAAGCTTTAGTTTCTGAAGGTGCACAGTAAGATTTGAAAGCTTGTGATTTGAGAAGTGGGCTATTCTCAATACCTGGAGGTCTGTGGCTGATGCCCTGAAAGGTGGAGTTGTACAGTGAGGGATTGGGAAGGAGTGTCTGGGATGTGAGGATACAAAGCATCAGGAAGATTGCAGGAATTTGACGAAAATCTGAAATGAAGAATCAAACCAAAAGTTTATGATAAATGCACTTACCCTGTAGTGCTTGTAGTGCCCGAGTCTCCTTTTTCCTGTTCTCATTTGACTTTCCTCTATGCGTGCTGTCCCCAAACAAACTTCTGTCAGGATACTGTAGTGCTCTGATTTTCCATTCCTGACAGCATAGACTGTAGTGTTTGAGCAACCATCTACCACAAGATTTTAGTGAAGAAACTACTGTTAGGACTACAGGGTAATAAAATTATTTTTGTTGCTCTTCCTGAAGTTTTTCCAGGTGTTCAGCCTGGCTAGTTTTAAATGTGTGTTATTTTTTACTTTGAGGCAGCATATTACAGGCTTCTGGTCAATGCCTTCTGTGAATGTAGTTGATGTTTCTTTCCTTCTTTAGTAATCATATTTCATTATATTCCAGAATTAAAAATACTTGGAATGTACACTAATTCTTTCTTAGTACTTGTGATTCTTCTTTACCATAAATGGTTTCATTATTAATGCAATTTAATTTCAGTTTATTTTTACAAAGAGAACAAAATGATTGATAAAGAACATTCAATTTTAATAGTAGTAACTTGTTTTCCTTGGGCTGCAGGATACAAACTCAGTTGTGTCAGGCCCATGGAGTGATTTATGCCCTACAAAAGAGACAAATAACTGTTTGACATCTTCCTCTAGTAGACTAGAAGGAAAATCCAAACTTAGTGAAGTCAATGATAAAATTCTGATGTATTTCAGGTGACTCATAACACCCCCTTAGAACTCTTAAAATTTTTCCAGAATGTCACTTCTGCTGTTAAGGGAGCTGTGTTAAAATGTATAGGTGTTGCCTGTGGAGACCGAAAGTATATATGGATTTTAAGGTGAATTAAGCACAACTTAAGGTAGGTGCAGAGGGAGAAAGAAGGATGGCAACACTACAGTTAAGCTTTGAACCACTGATAGTGAGAGGCAGAGAGAGGGGAGATATCAGAAGGAGGGATCATTCTGCAGATGCTTTATACTTTTTCCTGAGCCATCTGTTATTAGCTTCCATGACAGACCAGTCACTAACTAAATGTCTCTTCTACTTGACTCATACAGCCATTCATATATATATATATATGGTTTATTTGGTCATAGTCTGTATTCATTTATATATGTGTGTATATATATATTTATACACATACTTGTTGGATACAAAGCTTGTGTCCACAAGGTTTTATTCTTTATCAGTTGACTTGCTAAAGCATCAAGATTTTCAGGAGCTCTGTTATCCTTTTAAGTGTTTTTAAATGAGAGTTAAACATCTCGATTTTGTTATTTCTGATTGCAATATTTTACTAAAGCAAATAGAAAGAAGATCAACATGAAATTTGGAGTCATTAGGAATTATTATTCAAGTTCATGGATCAGTTTTACAATCACCACTGTATTAAGAATTTTATTCTGATATACCAGGCTACTATGGACATTTAATTGTTATGAAGTTAACCTTACTTCATAAGTGTTTGCAAGACACTTGTGTGTGGCTCTGACATATTTATCCTGCTTTGATTTTTCATGCTTAGCAACAATTTGTGTTGTTAGTACTCTTGACGTCTTTGACATGTTAAGTTTAACATACATGTAACATACCTCTGTGTTAAGTAAAACACACTTTAGTTGTGCATGGTAGGAGATTGTGAGTATAATCTTTTATGCATATTGCTATATTATCTCAAAAAACATGTATTAAATTGGTTAGTTTCTAAAATGTAGTAAGAAAAGAGTAATAGAATTTATCTCTACTTCCCAACTTTTTACACTACTGCTCCGTTAGATCATACTGGTATGGGTACCAATATCAGCAGGAAGCACATGCTGAGGGAACTACCTGCTTATGCAAATACAAGATAGAAATAGAGACCAAACCCTGTCTGATCTCTTCCAACATTCAGGACCACGTCCTTGTCACCAGGACACCCTCTGGGACCAGGGATGACACAAGCCACCTTAGATTAAGGGGAAGGATGAATTTTCTAGGGGTGATGCTTTAAATTCATTTCAGAGGCAGAGAGGATGGATAAGCCAGGCACCATATTGAAGAAGGTGACTTGAGTACACAATTTTCAGAAGTAGTGCAGGATTCTGAACCATGTGTGCTCACCAGCCACATGCCTGACTGACAGAGGACATCGATGTGAAGTCAAATTCAACTCATAGATGGCTGTTAATATTACTATTACTGTGGCCACTTGTGGAGCTGAGCAGTAGCTTTTCTTTAACTTGAATATAGGTATATTTGGCTTTGGTCTGTTGTTATCTTGCAACCTTCAAGAACAAAGTTACTTAAATTCTTAATTCTTAAATTTAAACTTTATTGTTATACACTATTAAATCAAATGCATCTCAGCATCTTAGAAGGAAATTTGGCATAGATCAGTGTTTCTTGTAGGTATGTACAAAGTAGGTTATTCATTCACTATGTCATCCATTTCAAAATGTGTAGAAAAGCTTTAGATAATGTTTAGGTACATGTCCTGCAAATCAGAGTTTTAATTCAGTGCTTGGCATTTGAAAGAATGGTCTGAAGTTTCAACATGCTTCCTAGTAACAGGCAGTTGGGTAAAGAATAAACTCTCAGTGCTTGCATCTGTGTGAAAATCAGAAATATGATTTTGATTTTTTACTAGACACCAAAGGAGACACATAGAGCTGGGCTTTCTGAACTACAGCAAAATCTTCAGTAAGATTGTGTGGTTTTAGTAACAGTATCTATTCCAGGACTGAAGGAGCATTATTTGATGACCAGGTTAGAGCTATGAAAGGTGGTGTGCAATATCAGCATCTCTTGCTGAGGCTCCAGAGTGAACTTGGTTTGTATATCACATTGCACCTGAACATATAGAGATGTTGAGTTCGTTGTAGTGACCAGGAGGACTGACACTGCTCTCTCTGCGTGAAGTCATTGAAACTGAAATTAATAAATGAATAAATAAATAATAAATTAGTAACTGAAATTAATAAATGATGGGACTCAAATTCAAATATGCAGGTTTTGATATCCCTGTGTATAGATTTGGTAACTCTGATGTATTAATGTAGGGGGGTTGGACTAGATGATCTCTAAAAGTCCCTTCCAGCCCCTACCAGTCTACCATTCTATGATTCTAATGTATACAACTGATGCAGAAACACAATGCTCTTCTCTCTGGCTAGCCCTGTGCTTTTTACCTTTTACAGAACCTAGTTTCCTGAGCTTTTTATTAATNATATATGGTTTATTTGGTCATAGTCTGTATTCATTTATATATGTGTGTATATATATATTTATACACATACTTGTTGGATACAAAGCTTGTGTCCACAAGGTTTTATTCTTTATCAGTTGACTTGCTAAAGCATCAAGATTTTCAGGAGCTCTGTTATCCTTTTAAGTGTTTTTAAATGAGAGTTAAACATCTCGATTTTGTTATTTCTGATTGCAATATTTTACTAAAGCAAATAGAAAGAAGATCAACATGAAATTTGGAGTCATTAGGAATTATTATTCAAGTTCATGGATCAGTTTTACAATCACCACTGTATTAAGAATTTTATTCTGATATACCAGGCTACTATGGACATTTAATTGTTATGAAGTTAACCTTACTTCATAAGTGTTTGCAAGACACTTGTGTGTGGCTCTGACATATTTATCCTGCTTTGATTTTTCATGCTTAGCAACAATTTGTGTTGTTAGTACTCTTGACGTCTTTGACATGTTAAGTTTAACATACATGTAACATACCTCTGTGTTAAGTAAAACACACTTTAGTTGTGCATGGTAGGAGATTGTGAGTATAATCTTTTATGCATATTGCTATATTATCTCAAAAAACATGTATTAAATTGGTTAGTTTCTAAAATGTAGTAAGAAAAGAGTAATAGAATTTATCTCTACTTCCCAACTTTTTACACTACTGCTCCGTTAGATCATACTGGTATGGGTACCAATATCAGCAGGAAGCACATGCTGAGGGAACTACCTGCTTATGCAAATACAAGATAGAAATAGAGACCAAACCCTGTCTGATCTCTTCCAACATTCAGGACCACATCCTTGTCACCAGGACACCCTCTGGGACCAGGGATGACACAAGCCACCTTAGATTAAGGGGAAGGATGAATTTTCTAGGGGTGATGCTTTAAATTCATTTCAGAGGCAGAGAGGATGGATAAGCCAGGCACCATATTGAAGAAGGTGACTTGAGTACACAATTTTCAGAAGTAGTGCAGGATTCTGAACCATGTGTGCTCACCAGCCACATGCCTGACTGACAGAGGACATCGATGTGAAGTCAAATTCAACTCATAGATGGCTGTTAATATTACTATTACTGTGGCCACTTGTGGAGCTGAGCAGTAGCTTTTCTTTAACTTGAATATAGGTATATTTGGCTTTGGTCTGTTGTTATCTTGCAACCTTCAAGAACAAAGTTACTTAAATTCTTAATTCTTAAATTTAAACTTTATTGTTATACACTATTAAATCAAATGCATCTCAGCATCTTAGAAGGAAATTTGGCATAGATCAGTGTTTCTTGTAGGTATGTACAAAGTAGGTTATTCATTCACTATGTCATCCATTTCAAAATGTGTAGAAAAGCTTTAGATAATGTTTAGGTACATGTCCTGCAAATCAGAGTTTTAATTCAGTGCTTGGCATTTGAAAGAATGGTCTGAAGTTTCAACATGCTTCCTAGTAACAGGCAGTTGGGTAAAGAATAAACTCTCAGTGCTTGCATCTGTGTGAAAATCAGAAATATGATTTTGATTTTTTACTAGACACCAAAGGAGACACATAGAGCTGGGCTTTCTGAACTACAGCAAAATCTTCAGTAAGATTGTGTGGTTTTAGTAACAGTATCTATTCCAGGACTGAAGGAGCATTATTTGATGACCAGGTTAGAGCTATGAAAGGTGGTGTGCAATATCAGCATCTCTTGCTGAGGCTCCAGAGTGAACTTGGTTTGTATATCACATTGCACCTGAACATATAGAGATGTTGAGTTCGTTGTAGTGACCAGGAGGACTGACACTGCTCTCTCTGCGTGAAGTCATTGAAACTGAAATTAATAAATGAATAAATAAATAATAAATTAGTAACTGAAATTAATAAATGATGGGACTCAAATTCAAATATGCAGGTTTTGATATCCCTGTGTATAGATTTGGTAACTCTGATGTATTAATGTAGGGGGGTTGGACTAGATGATCTCTAAAAGTCCCTTCCAGCCCCTACCAGTCTACCATTCTATGATTCTAATGTATACAACTGATGCAGAAACACAATGCTCTTCTCTCTGGCTAGCCCTGTGCTTTTTACCTTTTACAGAACCTAGTTTCCTGAGCTTTTTATTAATGAATATATTTTATATAAAGTAATCAAACTGATATTTGAAAGGCAGTTAGCTGGGCTGAAATCCTAATGTGGGCATGTCCACACCATAGATATGCATAAATGCCTTTGTCTATTGTGATCAGATGTCTTTTTCTCACTGCTAAGATAGACATCTTTAAAATCCAACTGAACTATATAAGCTTACTGTTATTGTAAGTAATATATATGTTTTTATTACTTGTCAGATCAGAAAATATCCCTGAATTTGAGCTTTTCCACTGTGCCTTAAACTTGTGAGAGCAGTTATTTCACTCTTCCTTTCTCTCTGGGCTGGTTTTCCCCTTGCTCTTTGGTGGTTTCTTGGTAACTTTAACTTGGTTAAAGTTAGTGTGGGAAATTAAGTGGACAAATAACAGTTTTGAAACCGAGATTGGCAGAGAGGATTCAGTAGGAGTTAAGATATGCTTAATTCACTGTTCCAGAAGTACTAGCAACTATTTAAATTCAGGGTTTCCTATGTTATTGTTTTCTGTGTTAGATTTGCTTCATTTGTCACTGTTTACAAAGTTTTATCTTAAATTAAAGTACACTTGAAATACTAGACTTCTAACTCAATCTCTTAAGTAAAGTTGTTAATAATTGTGAACTTGAGAAAAAGTCTAGATTAAATTAAAATATTATGTTGGAATTTTGATTTATCCTTTTCCACTGAAAATGCTTGTAGGGTTTTTTTTTGCAACCATATTTTGATACTTACCAAATGCAACCTAGAAAGTTAAATGGGTTTAGAATTGGCTTTTGTTTTTTTATTATCTTTTCTTTTTTTTTTCTTTTTTTCTTTTTATCTTTTGTTTGGTTTTGTTGTTTTTTTTTTTTTTTTACCTTAACTACCCACCACAAAAAAAAGAATGCAAGATTGAGTGGCATATATACAAATAATGTGCTGGCATTGTATTTCTGGTTTTTTATCTGGTGTTTTAAGGGGAGCTTTAGTGGTATTAAGTTGCATTTCTTTTGTCCTTGAGTTTTAAGAATCGGACACAATTATTGAAAACAAGACAGAGGTAGAATCACAATCCTGAAAGTGAGATACAGTCTTGAACAATTTTTTGCAGTAGTACCAGCTGCCTCCTCTTTGATGATGTTTTGGTGAAAACAAACTTTTTCCTCATATTTAAAAGTGATAACTGAGCAAACACATTACATGTTATATTTAAGGAAAATGGTACTTTCTTTCTCTAGTATGTTTTCTCTGTTGTCTTATTAAAGCCTAGTCTTGCTATTCCTGGGCATATTAGAGGTGGCTGACGTAGTCTAATCTGTAAGCAGCTGAGTGAGTGGGTCTGTTAAGAACCTCAGCCTATGGGAATACAGCAAGTAGGAGCCATCTTACTGTGCTGACAGCAGCCTGGAGGGGTTTTTGCAAAGTCTCAAGCAGAACTGGGGGTTTCTCAAACCTGTGGTTTTGAGTAGCTGAGAAAAACCTCTTTCTCCTTCAAGATTTAGGTGGATTTTAAAGAAAATCCAATTAAATACCAGTCTGTAACACTGAACATTAATGTTAGCCATTTGTTTGATTATTACAGCATGTGTTAAAGAGCTACGGCCACCCGTTTGCAGGCTAATGTGTTTATTAGATGGTCTTCCCAGTGGCATCTTAAAGTGTCTTTCAGGTAAAAAATTCATGAGCATTATTGGTTTTCAGGCTGCAAATGGAGTATGTCTTCTTCTTACTGTCTAATACACCACTCTAAAGCCATTACACATGAGTAAGGAAGAAGATACTGTTCAAGAAGGAGCCCTTGGCTTAAACATTTGTTTATAGTCTGTTAGGTTTTTTTTTACACTGAGCAAAAATGTTAGTGGTAGGTGTTGGAGACAGTTTTCTGTTCAATAGCATGGATTCAATGGCATTTGATAGTAAATGATGTTCCTTTTATTATTTCTAGTTTGTGGACTTAAGGAATAAAGTGGAATTTAGTAAATATTACCATGTTTTGTTTCAGTGTTATCTGTAATAGGCTGTCTTTCAAATGAAATGGTGTATTCTGAGTCACAAATATTATTTTCAGATAGAAAAGGCTGCAGGTGCGCATTAGATTTTAGCACAAGTCGTTTGAAGGTGACTAGCTGCTACCACCTTCCTCACACTAACCCAGTTTTCTGTTTTCGCTTTATGCTGCCAAACTGTTTTAAGGTGGTACAGATTTTAGATAGTTTCATCTATAGTGAAAGTGATAGTGCTGTTTCAGGAAAAAAAGCATATGCTTGAATAAATTAATTTGTATTTTTAATATGAGGTTATCCTCACCAACCAAGGTATTGAAAGTTCTGCTTATTTTGGCAAACTGGCATTGTTTTGTTTGGGGTGTATCCCAGTTGTAGGTATTTGGCAATGAAGGAAGGGTATAGTGAGTTAATTATAGAACATGTGGATTACGTATACCAGGGCTACAGGAAGATGGTTTAATATACGTAACATTCTTATCTGTCAAACTTTTTAGCAGTTCATCACTTGCTTTAATTTATGAGACAATACACTCTTTTTTTTTTTTTCGCTACTCCTTTTATTTCCCTTGTTTTTCACCTCTGTTTTTAAAATTAATTTCCACACTCTTATCCATGTCTTTCTGGATTTGCTGAAATGCCCATTCAAGAGGCAGTTTGCATGTGAGGAGGCCGAGTTTTTATGAGCACAGTGCAGCTCATGAGGCAGGCAGCTCTGCTGATTGGAATCCTGAGGGGCGCTACAATGAAATGTGCTGGGAGTCAAAGCAACTCTTCCTCCTGAATGGCTGTGGCTCACCAAGAAAAGGTTGGCCTTAGGCTCCAGTGGTTCCAGTCTTTGATCTAGTATCTTATCCTGCCTCTGACAGCTGTTTCCTTTTGAGGCCTGGGAAAGCGGCTAGCAACTATTGCGTTCTGCGAAAAGGCTGAAGGATTGCAGTATGGATCAATATTAAGTAATTTCCGATTCAGAAATGGAGAGTGAAAAAAGAGCTTATAAGCAGGAAAAAATGTGAAAAATCAGAAGTTGCATGTCACATGACTTCCAACTTTCCTCTGTCTTCTACGAGAATTAATGCTATATAGAGTACATCTGTAATTTTGAAACTGAGACTGAAATCCTCTAGTCATGAGAACTTCACAGGAAAACAGTATGAATTATAATGGATGTGAGTTTGAGTTTATAATTAACCACAGGAATATCGGCTGAAAATATATTTTAATATATTAAAATTTTTGCCAGACTTTTCACTGACTTGTAATATTTTTGGTCAGTAAACAGTGTTTTTGCTCAATAAACAGTTTAATAAATCACTTCTATATTTATCAGTTGTATCTATACTAAATGTACGCATAGTGTGTTGGAAGGGTGGTAAGATAGTACTGTTACCTGAAAACTATACAGTACTTTACCTTTTGTTTGCTACTTTTCAGATTGAAATAGCAGCTTTGAAGGTGTAATCCTCATTTATTCTTTAAATGCATTTGTGAGGATTATAATAAATCTGACAGTTTAACAGGCCTTGTTTGGAAGATGGCCTGCCCTGATAAGAGATAAAATGCACATTATCTCCTTCTACGTTGACTCTGGGTGATTAACTGGACTCAGATGCTGAGGATTGTGCTGGAAGTTTTACTCTGCATTGCCGTATTCATTCATGGTGTTTGAGTGGAGGTGTGATTACAAATTTACATAACTGATTTGTGCTAGATTTTCTTCTGTGTTGTCCTTCATAGGACCACTGTTGTTTTTTTTCAGGATATGTTTTATTTTTTGGATGTCTTCTAAAAATATATTTACTGTTACTTTATAATTAGATTAAGTCTGTCTGTGTACTCTAACCAGTGGTTGCTGGCAGAGGATGTGAAGGAGGATGTGTTGTCATGACAAACGCAGAAACTATTGTTTTATTACTGATAACAAGAAAAAAATAATTTAAGCCCCCTTCAGGCTCTGATTTTTCAATCTCCCAACACCTGGTAGCAACTGGTTAGGTCTCTATGGCTGTAATTAATAACATATACTGTCCAAGAGTTTATTAATTTAATTTTTCAATGTTTGTGATTTACATTGAACAATTGGGCAAATTAAAGAGTGATTTTGTCTGAAGTATTTTGGATGCTTAGGCCTGTGGTAGCAAACCAAAGAACAGAAATATAGACTTATGGAGTTTATTGTGAATTCAAAGAAAGTATTTACTAACCTGAAATATCCTTTTGGTACAAGTCATCAATGGGAGCCTAAAATTAGCTCTTTAGGTATTTTCAGTAATAGTAGTTCTGTTTCTCTAATTATCTCCTTCCTTGTATGAAAATGTTGCAGTGAGTATATTTGTCTTTCCATTGCTCTGTTGCTCCTCATTGATGCCCAGTGGAATTGAAGCTTGAGGGATATCTGAGTCAGCATTAGAAATTCAAATCTTAGTTATTGTTACAGGTTCTTTTGTAGACAGATGGAAAAAACTTAAAGAGATCTTGCAAAGAAAAAAATCTACTAACACCACTGAAGACAAAATACTAATCCCACAGTGGGATATTATGTTTGTATTTTGGAGCGCAATACAATTCCCAAACAACATACACAATAAAAAAGGAGTTCTTGGTCTTACATGACAGTTCATTCTGTAAAAGACACAATGAAATACCACTTTTCTTTTTTCATTAAGAAATCTATGTCTAAATCTTTCTCTTCTCAATGCAGTCATTACTGCTGGATTTGGTTTTACTGATTCCCAATTTAGTTAATCCTTTTCCTATTCTGTACTGCACAGAATGAGCCTTACCCACTTTTTCTTTACTTTTGTTTCAGAACACATACGGTAAACCTGATATTACATTTCCATTTCTTCTAAAGCACTGAATGAACCAAACTATTCTATTGCTTTATTTTTCTCTTTCTGGAAATTCCTGCACAGATGCATGAAAAGATCAGAGGAAGAGGATAAATGCTGCTTTCTAATCTAAGGTAGTTCCCCACAGGGGAGATCTATTGTAGTAAAACTTTGAGCCTCTAACTTGTCATTCTACTTGCAGTTTCTTCAGTGTTGAATTGTCATGTTTCGTAGAAAAATTCAGATTTCAAGTTTATTAGTTTTATTTTCTGACCTGAGAAGCTATCAGTGTTGTTTAGGAGCCTAAGAGTATTTAGAACAAATTTTAAAGTTCCTAATTTATCTTGTAAAAAATATTTATGTATTTGATGTTACAAATATTTATATATTATAAGGCTATTAGTAATAATGAATAACCAAGAAATTTCAAGATAGATAATGCGTATGGACGGTATTAGGGCAGAACCTAAAAACTACTTTATGCCATTTAGCTGCACCTGACTCAGAAATACTTGTTTGTAGGTCTAAAATTCATCTGTCAATTCAATCTAAATTATTGAGATTTTCTCTTTCTCAGTTGGTAGTTTCCTAGATGTCTGCCCTTTGGTACTACATGTGCCTACAATTACTTTCTTCTGAAAAATATGGGTTTAGTTTCTTGCTTATGCCACATTCATTTTATAGACGTACCTAGACCATACAGAGGTCTAACCAAGTAGTATGCATAGATTTTGAATTTTAATTAGCTAATGAAAAAAAATGTTTAGATGCTTTCTTTTTAAAAGACATTAGGAAACAGGAAGGGTGCTCATCTTTTTTACTTGACTTGTTAGAGTCATTGCTGAGAAATGGGAGATACAGGTTTGCTACTCTCCTCAGTCTATGGGATTCAACAGTCCCTTGTCTTTTAAGATAGTGTTTGAACTACTTACCTGTGAGTTTAGTGATATGGGCTACTCAACTAAAGACTGCTATTGCACTGCAAGAGTTAATTGACTTTACCCTCATTGCTTCATGAGCATCCAGTTTTGGCAAACAGATAGCTACCACCTAGGAGACTTTCTTGCATAATGAAAAAATACAGGCTTGAAACACCTCTGTGAAGAGGGAACTGAATCTCTATTTCCCAATTTCTGAATGGTTTAGTTGGTATGTAGCATTATGGAAGAGCAAGGCAGCAGATTGTTCAGTTTCTGAAAGCTGATTCTTCTTCATTTCTCCTAACTGAGGAGAGGATTTTAGTTTCTGAATTTCAAGAGAGTAACAGAACTTCACCTATCCCAGTCAGCTTCTAAATCCCATGGTAAATAGGGTTTGAGGACACATATTTTTTATTGTATTAGGTACTGCTGAGGGATTTTCATTTTAACCTGTGAGATTTTTTAGGTTGTCATAGTATCATCTGCCTAGTTCTCCCCTTTCCAAGGCACCTCACTCTGGGATTTGCATTCTGCTTTGGCGCAAAGGTGCTGACAACACAAGAGTTGCAGAGTCTATACAGATCTTTGAGGTACAGAATGTAATTTTTAATGAAGCCATAGGGGAGAACAGAAAGCAAACATGACAGTAGATGGCAGATTTCCAGAAAAACTTTATGATGAGTAAAAAGTAACAGGTAAGTCATTCTAAGAACAAATTGATAATGTTGCTGATAAAAAGATGTAAGGGATTGTAAGTACAAACAAAAAAACCCAAATGAATAAATAGTTTAGAATATTTACTATGTTTAATAAGGAGAGAAGAAAGTGCTAGTTTCATAATCATAATACCACTTGTGTTCCCTTAAATACAGAAGGATGAAGTTTTGATGTTTACGATGGGAGGATAGTTTTGATGTGTCCTCTAAAGGCTACTACCATAGATCTAGTGGAATTCCTGCAGAATAATATCTGTGTGAACGCAAGAAGAAATGAACTATGCATTAGTGGAGCTACTAGTAAAACTTTTTTTTCCTGCAAAAATAAACTTCCCTTTGAAGTAAGCCTGACAGAGTAGGTGGGAAGACTGTCAATAACCATTCCTATTTTGTTTTGTGGGGAGGAAGGGGGTTTGAAAGGGCATATTCCCCCTAAATGCTTATCTCTGACTTAGATTCTTACTCCTCTAGGAAGGAGATGACAGTTGAATATTTGACAGGGTTTCATGAATTGTTGTGCTTGCTTTTCTCAAGAATCAGGGTTAACCGATTTACTTGAGCTGAGTATTACTTGGGAAGCATAAGAAAAAAGGGATTCCCCAGTCTAATTTTTCTTACGAACTTTAGGTCACTGTTTAAGTTTGACTTGGAGATCAAATGATCTCTAGAATGTACAGTTTTTGTCATGCTGGAAAAAAAATTTACTCATTGGAGCAGAGCCACAAGGACAGTTACAGCTGTACACTGACAGAGATGTAGAACTGCTGTCAACTCACAACTTCTCTTTAATTATTGTCACTATTTTCTTAATGGTATCTTGCTCCTTCCTTGGAATTCTTCTTGTGATACTTGTCAAATGAATGTTTTCAAGAAAGTGCTTACCTCCTAACAAATTAGACTAATGTATACTACTTTTGTACTCAGATAAATTAGCATGTGAATGAATGCTGGGACTAGAATCAGTGAAGATATGTAGTTGTTAAGGAATAGCCAGTGTCACAGGCCAAGGCTATGCTGGAGATTGAGGTAGGTGTTTCATGCTCTACAGTAAGGTTAGCATTGTTATGGAACTGTGAATGCCTTGACTGGGGTCACTGAGAGTTCTACAGTGAGTACAGTACTTGTGGCTAAGAAGACCAATGGCATCCTGGGGTTTATTATAAGAGGTGTGGTGAATAGGCTGAGAGGTTCTCCTCCCTTTCTACTCTTTTCTTGTGAGACCACATTTGGAATATTTTGTCCAGTTCTGAGTTCCTCAGTTCAAAAAGGACAGGGAGCTGCTGGAGAGAGTCCAGTGCAGGGCCACAAAGATGATGACGTGGAGCATCTCCCTTATGATGAAAGGTTGAGGGAGCTGGTGCTCTTTAGCTTGGAGAAGAGGAGACCGAGGGGTGACCTCATTAATGATGTCCAATGATAGGACAAGGGGCAATGGGTATAAGCTGGAACAGGTTCCAAAGAAACACAAGGAAGAATTTCTTCACAGGGAGGGTGAGGGAGCACTGGAACAGGCTGCTCAGATGGATTGTTGAGTCTCCTTCTCTGGGGACATTCAAAACCTACCTGGATGAGTTCCTGTGTGACCTACTCTAGGTGGTCCTGTTCTGGCAGAGGGATTGGACTAGATAATCTTTCAAGATCCCTTCCAAGCCTTAAGATTCTGTGATTGTTAATGATGGAGTTTACGATGGTACATCTTCGCTTTGAGAGCTTAGCTGTGCTCCACCACAGAGTCAGTGCCTTTTTGTTTTTCTTGCTGTGAGTTGTTCTCAAAATGCTGGCAGTGAGTACATACACATATGCATATGTAGTCTCAATAGAGATAAAGATAATCCTGATATTTTTCAAATGAAACTTGATACCATCCATGTCAAAGGCAAGTTGTGAACTATATGTTCAGGCATGATCCAGTCCTTATAATGAAATGTGACCAGCAGCATCTAGAAAAAGGAGAATGACTTCAAGAATATTACTGGTACAAAGAGAGGATTTTTTCTTTTTAATTTAGAAAAAATGTTACATGATGTTCAGTTTTGAATCTGAGATGACTCCAAGTCTTTGTGTGCATGCTTCAGGTTTCAATAAGTAGATTGTCTCAGCATCTCTGCAAAACTGCTGGTTCTTTGGGAAAACTAAGATTTTCAGTGTGAACATCCCATTGCTGACACATAACTCACTGCTACATTTTAGAAAGTGTCAAAGAGAAAAAGAGGAAGGGACTGCAGTTTTAACCCACAGCAGTCGTCTGCTCAGTGCATGACTGACCAGGCCAGAGGAGGCAAAGGAACTGGTGGAGGAGAAATGAAGGGCTTGAAGGAGGTAATGAACTCCCTTGTTTTGATACCTGATTTCCAGTTCCACCCACCATTCTGGTGTGAAGTGATCGTAGTATTATGGGCTCCAGTTCTTGCTTTAGTATGGTATGAATCACCTCCTGGAGGCATCTCCTTCGTGGCCTTCATGATTATTTTCCTACTAACAGCAAACAATACAGGAACTCTCTGAAACGTCTGACGATGTTTCTCTGACATCATCTTTACAAAACTGGCAGGAACTAGGCAGATGCTGAACTAGGACTGACCTGTCTTGCATGAGCTTTTTGATAATCTACATCGTCTCCCTGTGTCCTTTGTAATAGTGCTTTCAGTTTCTAGAATGTTGGTACCTATTGAGCAGTATGTAATCTGGGGCAGAAGAGTTTCATGTGCTCCTACAGTGTGTGGGACAACAACCAGGAGCAGGGCAGGATTTCCACGGGCTGTTTATTGCATAAGTTATAATAAACTTGGGTTGTTTTAACATGATAGCTTGACAAATTATTTTCCTTATGAGGTAGATTGTATGTGCAAAATATTTATCAGTTCCTCAGTGATCTCTGGAGTTGAGAGATGTTCTGTTTCTACGATATTATACACGTAATCACGTTTTATTCTAATATTTAACTAAAACTGCATATACAACCTTTTCATGTAGTTGGGATGCATGTTTCATTTCATGTATTTCAATTCTGTTGTGTTTTTCTTGTCATGTGGCGCAGTGGCTTTTTCTTTGTCTTTCCTCATTCAACCTTGTAAAATTGCCATGAAAATTCAACAACCCAGGCACAAAACGTACTTATTGTTCTCACATAACTGGTAAGAATTGAAGAGATGATAACGCTTTGCTTGCCCACCACAAATTGTCTTTTGAAGCAGTTTTGTGTAGCATTTTGTGAGGCCATAAGCACAGTTTTTTCATTGGTACCTTTCTGTTTTGAATCATAGATTTTCCAAATAAAAACTGAGTTGAACATGGAATAAGAAAGTTGGAAATATGAACAGTGAACTTGTGACTTCTCCACCATAACCTTTTTCTGCACTTTTTTCCTTTTAGTTGCTGATATGTATTCAAGATGAGTGGGATGGGAGAAAATACCTCTGACCCATCTAGAGCAGAGTCAAGAAAGCGCAAGGATCCCGATCAGCTTGGGCCCAGGTTAGACCATTTATGTCTGAAGACATTGAAAGAGAAAGAAAAAATGTTAAAGATAAAAATGTTAACATGTGCACATATATTTCAATTAGCAAATGACAAACAGCATTCTTGGAAAGAGCCCTCGGTACCACACTACTCTGATGCAGTAATTCTGTGTAATTGTGGGTTTGAGATGAAGGATGGGGGCTGTTGTCTTTTATTATTGCTTAGGTTTTTTTAGATCCACTTAGTGGCAAAATGCAAAATTTTGATGACATTATAGGAGCTATGTAAAGATCTTTTTTTGTGTAATTATTTTGCCTAATCACAGAGTTGTCAGTCACTCATTTTGTTTCCAACTCTCTTTTACATCATTATCAGGGACTTAAATTTTTTTCAGTTTTGTAGTAGTTACCTTTTTTTATTATTATTATTTTTATTATTATTGTTGTTGTTGTTATTATTATTGTTATTATTTACCAAGACAAATAAATTATGAAACATAACCACTCATTCAGCATTTTTTCTTGTAACTCTTCTACTTTCCCAAGGAGACAGGGAGTATAGATTGTTTGGTTTAACTTTGTAGGTTATTTTATTACCCTATACGCCGTCACTTTGTGGTGGTGCTTGGATTCTCAGTGCCAAGTGGAAGGAGACTTGTAAATCCCAACTACTCAATTACTCTTCTGTTTTGAATTTCAAACCCTCAAATTCTTTTGAAACCCCCAAATTCTTTTGAAACAGAAAGAATAGTAATATTTTTTTATGCTTATTTCTTTGTTGCAGAAGAAATCTTTCTGCTTCAGAAACTTCAAAGTTAAATTTTTGCAGAGACAGGGCAGTTATCTCTGTTTTTGTTAAACTACTCCCAGACTATTCAAAGTCATCTTTGGAGCTGGCCAGAAGGCAAGCGAACTGACATTTAAATTTATTTTTATAAACTCCTCTTTCAGCCCTAAAAGAAGCACTGAGAAACGCAATCGTGAGCAAGAGAATAAATACATAGAAGAACTTGCAGAACTGATTTTTGCAAATTTTAATGATATTGACAACTTTAACTTTAAACCTGACAAATGTGCAATCTTGAAAGAAACTGTGAAGCAAATTCGTCAGATAAAAGAACAAGGTAAGAAGAGTAGTGACTTTGAATATATCCTGTGTTGATTATTATTTTATTTTTGGCAAACCTGATACTCTTTTCAGGTTTTCTTTATCAAATTCCCAGGTTTTTCGTTAATTAGTAATGAAAAATGCTATAATGTTATGTGAATGGAATGTGTTAAGTATCATAGTCAGTATTTTAAAAATAAGCTTCACAGAAAATTCAGACAGAGAGGGAGAGAGAAATACGTCAGTCTGATGTGTGATAGTTGCACTTCTACAAAAGTTAAACTAGAAAATGACTGGGGAGGAAGAGGAAGATTATTTACATGTTTGATGAATCCATGCAAAACAGGAATAATCCAGAAGAGTGAGGTATGAAGGTATGCTGCATCCATCTTCTTGCTTTCTTTTGTCAGTACGAATAGATATTGAGGACTACATTATCTGTATCCCTTAAATGATGACATCATAGCCTTAACTACAGTAGATTTGAAACTATTCTAATTTCTACATAGAGTCTGTTATAAATGTAAAGCAGAGAATGTGACAGTTTTCTTCTCGTTCTTTGTCTAGAAGATTGGTTTTGTGTTTCTTATCTTTTGCTATGTTTCTCATTTAAAGAAAAAAATCTCAAATATTTTAGAAATTTTTAATTTTTCAAAGTAAATTTTTTGGCACAGGTCTCTCTGGGCAGACATGAATAGCAGTGTGGGTGTTAAGAGCAGATTCAAATTCTTTTTAATGTAGAAGATCTTTTGTAAATGTAGAAAATTGCAATCTCTTTATAAAATGGATCTAGAGCATTTCCTTTGGTTTTCAAACACTCTAATGTCTTTCACTGTTTCAGTGTTCTGTGATTTTGTGAGAAAATGCTTCCTTTTCCATACTGTATGTGAAGTATATTAAAGTGGAGATTGTTGTGCATAATTTAGATACAGATTTAGTTCTAAAACAAATGGATAAGTAGAACTGCAGTTTCAGACCTCAGCCTATACAAAGCTAACTAAAAGTGAGAAGTGTCAAATTGTGTCAGCTGCCTCCAAAGTGTCTCTAATTGATTAATCTTTGAGACTGTTCCAATTTCAGCTTGTTCTCCTCTTATTGCTGTTAGGTTGACAAGTTTTTTTAAATGAATATACTTTTGAAATTACCACACTACATATTAGAAATTATCTTAGGCTGTCAGAGTGTCCATCACCATTTTGCACCTTGTGGCTTTTGAATTTTTTTTTTTCCTTATTTGTTTTTCTTCTTCCTTTTCTTGTTTTCAGTTTTGGATTATTTTTATTTTTGCTATCACCAAGGCACATATTCTCCTATCCTTACCTGAGGAGTGACAAGGACTCAAAAATTCTGTTTTCTGTGGAAGTGGCTGCACAGAGAAAAATCTGTTAGTCCAGTTGCTAATTCTCTCAGTAGCACAAGCAACTGTCATCTGAAAATCTGTCTCTAACTAACAGCAACTTTGGCAAATCCAGGATTTTGTCATAAAGAGTTTCTATATTATTATAAAATGTTCATACTCATCAGATGAGGTTAGATGCAAATTATCCAAGTTATCATAGGCCAGAATTGTATCAAAGCTGAGTGTGCACTCAGTTCTCTAAGCTCACAGTTTTATTGCAAAGTGAAAATACGATTCTAAATACAGACTAAAATGCTATGGATACTATATATTTCAACAAGTAGAAGTAGTTTACAACCCTTGAGTAATACAGATACTAAATTACTCTTCATGATATTGATTTGCTGCGCAAGTTTGTTCAGCTAAGAGCAATTAGATTGATAACTAATTTGAGTCTGCATAAAACTCATAGCTGGTACAGACTAGACTTTAAGGGCCATTACAAAACACTGAGACTTTCAAGGTGGTCATTAATAGCATGTCATGATCTAGAAACAAAGAATAAAATACTTTATAAATTATTCCTTTAAACAAATTAGAAGTTTTATACCATTTTCTACATAGAAACTACGTCTGTATGTTGTAATAGCAAATTTTAAAGGCTTTTCCTTTCAAAAAAAATCAAATGACAGCATAGTCTGAAATGCAACATTGATTTGGAACAGATGTTTTATTAATAAATAGGTCTGCCATTTGTAAAGGTTCAAATTGCATGAACAGTACAATACAGTAATACTTCTGTTAAGTGCCACAAAAAAAACCTGACCTATTTGCAAGGCAAACAGATTGAAGATGTAATGAGACTATTACTATTGCTCTCTCATGGTTTTTAGGTAATTTATCACTTCACATTAGGAATACTATACTTATATATAGTCATCATTTAAATGCATTTTTAGGTTGTTCCAAATATTTTTTTATTGCTTTTCCACCACCAAAATGTGTTAGAAGCCCCTCACAATGGTGAAACACTTGCATTATCTTTTAACAATTTCTGTTTGTAAAACAAAGTCATGAAAATAATACTACACTTGCAGAAACAGCCAGGTTAAAAATTAGATTTCTTACAGTTAGGAAGTTCTGTTGATTTTTAGTGTTACACTAAATGCCGGTAGGAGAAAACTGAATTAGTATCCTGAAGTTCCTGAGTGATTCTACATGGACAAACTAAGATGGCTCAGTTTTCACTCAGTGGGTCCGCTCTACATTTCTTTAAAGACCGATTATATTAAATTAGTAAAAACTTATTTTACAGTTTTACTCTTCAGAAGTTTTAGTAAAGGGGTTGGATGTTTTAAATGTTAAAAAATCACAAATTTTCTTCTTCTATAAATAGAATTGCACATTAAGGTGTAATTACTTACAACAGTGAAGTCAGTTATAAATACCTATAAATAGCCAATGAAAGCAACTAGTTTTTATAGCTGCTGCTGAGGTTTGACAAGGAGACTTTATTCTAGATTTTAGGAATGAAGATGAGGAAGGAAGAAATACAGATTGATATTCATTTCCCATGTCAAGCTTGCTGGACTGGTAGCTGAAAAAAGTAATAGATTTTTTGCTATAGTAATACTATGTAATTTAGTGTAACGTTATCCTCATCTATTTTATATGCAAATATATATTTGCAATATTATATTTGTTATCTTTATATCATTTCTCACAGTATATACTTCAAAGACTCTTAAGTTGTGGTATGTTAGATGTTCGATTTATTACAATTTGAAAGCAAGTTATAAAGAGATGTGTGTAACTGAATTAATTCAAAGAATTACAGATATTTGGAAGATATAACAATCGTGTGTAGTTTTAGTCTGGGTTTGAAATGTTTTCTGTACTTGGGAAAATGACGAACAAGTTTCTTTACAGAACCTTAATTTTCTACTGTAGATTTTTACTTTATGATTTCACACCGATTGGATAGATTTGTGGATGTCCAGAGAATATTATAAATTGTGATTTTAGCATGAAGATGAAACAGCTGTATTTGTGTAAATCTTCAGTGAATATTTCTACTGAGAATTTGAGGCTTGTCTTTCAAGTACTTGTGCTTCATTGTTTTTATTTATAGCATAAAAGTGATATGAAATGGTGATTTTATGATTTTGTTACATAGTCATGAATGTATAAACTCTCCTGTTATTTGCAGTCTATGTTAAATTACTTTTAAAGCATAATAGCCATGTGTTGCAGATGTGTTAATAATGGACACAGATGTGTACAAGCACTTTTAAGTTCCTATTTGCATGTGCTTAATAAAGCAAGCTTGTTTTAGGCAAGTGTAAAGACCACTGGGCATAAATATTCCTTTATGTACTAGAGAGCCAAGAGGCTATAAATCCATTTTGATTGTACTTAAGAAATATATTTGGTAAAAGAGTGTCTTTTAGGATACTATTTTAGGACCCTACCTGAATTTTAAGACATAATTCAGCACTGAAGACAGATTCATTTCATTTGTATAAGTACTGCTGAAAATGTTTTCTCATACCTGAAAAAAACCAAAATTCTGACAGCAAATAAAAGGAGTTCCTCTTCTCCTTAGTTTGCAAGTAATTGAATGGTTTCACACCAATCTCACTTGATTTCATACCTACAGAGTTCCTTTTCCTGCATCTTATCTGCCTGACTCCTCTCATTACATTAGCGTTTTAATTTCTCATTACTGTTTTTGATTGTTCTATCCCCCTATAGCTGACTTTCTTTTTCATTCTAGGTATTAAGCAAGATACAGAAATAAAAATTTTGCCTTTAACTTAAAGCTCTTTTTATTCATCATGCTAACCTCAGTCTCAGCAGCTAAGTAGCTCATGTATTAAAGCAGAGAGTATTTGTTACGTTTTGATGCTTGAACGTGTGGTTCAGGCTTAGAAACCTCCTTTCTTCATTATCTAGTTGTGCTTTTGCCCTTTTCTCTGGATATCAGCAATGTGATAGGTACAGAGGATACTGAAGATCACCTTAAGCTTCTTCAGCAGTTTCTGTAGCAAAGCCATCTCACCCCTTTAGTAAGAGTGCTGAGGAATGTGTCCTGACATCAAGTACAAGATGTAGGTTTTTTTCTCAAGTCCCCTGAGTACTCTTTATTGAACTCCAAGTCTGCATCTCTTACTTTTCTCATTCTACTCTACATGCCTTTCTGTAGCCTTTTTTTGGGATAGCATCCACCTGTCATATTTGTATTCAGATACAGTGGGATATAACCTATGCATGGAATACTACTGTGCCAAAGTATCCCCGAGTTTGATTTTACATCTCGGTTCCATTTTCCTGCAAAATCCAGCTTTCATGTGTCAACCAGTTTCTGAAGAGCTTTTGTGTTCTGTAGTTCAGCTTTTCAGAAGTACGGGGAAGGGATATCAAGGAGATGATTATCAGCCTAGCTGTTAATATGCACTTCTGAGTTGTCAGATCTTGTTTTCAGAATAGCTTTACAAGACAGACCTTGGACAGAATGAATCACCATGTTGAATACTAAACAACACTGGGGGAGATAGTACTTGTTGAAGAGACATGCAGGAGTTAGAGAACCTGTATGAATTTTAAAAGAAGGCTTGATGTTAATCATATACGTCTTCTTTTTCTAGTTTCACGTGTAATAGCAAAACCAGTTCTTGCTTCCCTGTAGCACTACTACTTTGCAATCACAGGGTCACTTCAGCAGATAGTCTATTGTTGCCTCCAGTATGCGAGTAAAGTCACTTGCTGAAGGAAAACAGCATGATCTTAAAGATGTAAAGAGGTGTCACTTGGGCTGCTACTACTTTGAATGTATCAGATCTGAATTTAGAATAATATTTCACAAGATATTTAAACAACTGCCTAATTTTAAGTAGATGAGTAATCCTTGTTAAGTCAGTGGAACTACTTTAGTGTTTAAAGTTATGTACATAATATCTTACCAAATCAGGATATTAAGACGAGAGTGTATGGAGACTTGGATTTTGTTTGGACTTGGGTTTTTTTTGTTGTTTGTTTGTTTTACAAATATTTTAGTTGGACTATTTTACTGTATTTTTTTTAAACGTTAAGCATATTTGAGATGGAAAAAGATTTTAAATTTATGCCAATTTTTTAATCTTTTTTTTTGAAGCAGTTCTACATGGCTATTATTATTTATGTGTGCTGTATTTGCAGCTTGATAGGATTTTAAGACTGAATTAAGTGTCAGAGGAATTTGTGCTATGAAGTCAAGCAATTTATGCACAACATTTGCAAAAAAATCTATTAGTGAATTTGCTTTGCTGTCTCCTGTACCTATAGCAGAGAGTGATGCAGTGAAAATGGCTTTGATCTTCCTCTATATATTTTAAAGTTTTTTGGTGAAATATTCAGTTATGTTGATTTTACTACTTGCATGTCTCCAGAGAACTACTTATTCACTGAAGAATTTAAACTAGTAATGCAGATCATCATTTTATTTTCTGGCTCTGCTGAAAAGTAGTCATTAGCCAGAAAAACCATCAAGTGGGAAATTTCCTTTGGTTTGCTTATTTTACTGGAGTTTGTGTATCAAGCAACATAGTTGGTTTTGGCCTTATCTACACATAAATTATGGCATTTTAGCTGTACTGATAGTTTTCTGTGGAATCACTATTAGAATTTAATTAATATAATTTATGAGAGGAGTAGGTGAAAGTGCCTTTATGGCATATCGCTGTGTCTAAACTGGGCTCATAGTTTCCAACTATGGAAAGAGTTGGGGTTGTTCAGTCCGAAGAGGAGAAGGCTCGGGGGTGCTGCTTATAAGAAAGACAGGGAGACATTTTTTGCTGAGACCTGTAGTGACAGGAGAAGTGGAAATGGTGTTAAGCTGAAAGAGAGTAGATTTAGATTGGACATAAAGAAGGATTTTTTTTACCATCAAGGTGATGAGACACTGGGACAGGTTGCCCAAAGAAGTTGTGAATGGCCTATCATTGGCAGTGTTCAAGGGCAGATTGGATGGAGCTTTAAGTAACCTGATCTAGTGAAAGATGTCAGACTAAATAATATTTAAAGCTCCATTCCAACCCAGACGACAAGTCTGTGATTCTGGGCTTCTCTTGCTTCAGGAAAACAAACAAAAATACTCATCAAACTGGTCATGAAAATTATGAAACCAGTGTAAAATGATTGTTCTTAGAATTCAATGGATTGTTGTTGGTTTTTGATTCCTAATCATGGTTAAAGTCCTATCTGCAGTTTTAGAATAAATATAGCCTTGTTCCCCAAAGTTAATGACACCGTTTACTCATCATCTGATTAGGAGATTTAGGAGAATTTTGCTATTATTTAAAGATATTGATGTACAGTCTGCAGACTAGCCTGCAGGAAATGAGGCAACTGTTGAAAGCCCTGGTTCCACCATCCCTATCCCTCTCTTGGCCATGAGTTTCCATTTCCTCTCCTGACAGGAGCATTTGTACAGTTGTATGGTGAGTCTAAGCAGTATTTTTTATTTGACTATGAGAAGAGGATCTTACCTCCCCCCGGGTCCTTGGTGGGTCTTTGTCCAACACAGGTCCAAGCATGCCAGCAATGACTGAACCATGACTGTCTTGGTGTTGTTGGGCATTTACAGAGTATCGGGCATTGACTGTCACTTAACAAGACATGTTTCTTGACCATAGGTTTCAACTTTGTCAATGATGAGTGACTTCAGTTCTAATTTGCTTGAAGTTTAAATCAGAAATCTAAGCTTTGACTCCCACGTTGTGGCTCAACATTGGAAGATAAACTAAACGTTCACTCCTAACTGTTAAAACAATGGTCTTTTTCAGGTAGAAATAGTAATTTTTGGCAGGTATTACAGTAAAACTTGCTTTTCTTTGATCTTTAATTTGTGTTCTTTCATAGCTTCTAAATGGCCAAGGGAGAAACTAATTCAAACTAGTGGAGCACTGTTGCTTATTTTATGTTCTGTAGCTGCAAAGTTTGTTGCATTCCAAGAGGTCTATAATACCAATGTTAGGGAATGCTATAAAGGATCGAGTTGCTTCTATGTATTTGACATTCTTTGGCCGATATGTCTCAGGTGTTTACTCTTAATTCTTTGCAATAATATCTTCATTAAAGTTTTTGGTTTGTTACTTTAATATTTAACATTCATTAAATTGTCTGTGTGCTCCTGGGAATGTAGTAATAATGTCTTGTATAGGAAAGATGGAGACATCTCATTCTGAAATACAGGATTTTTGAGGCCACCTCCTTGCAGATAGTGTATTGTTTTCAGGCTGCATTTAAACTGTCACTGAGTGCTTTTAAACTTCAAAACTTTACAAGTTTTCTTTAGCAGTTTATCATGTAATGTCTTATGACCTAAAAACATCATAAAAGAATGTAGTGTTTTACATTTGGGTAAAAAAAAATAAAATACAGAAATACAGGCTGACATCCAATCCTTCATGATATGAATTAAGCTTCCTAGTCTGGTGTTCTCACCAGCTGTTCTGTCTTCAGAGGTGTCTGGTCAGCAAGAAATACTGAGTTTAGGTGCTGAAGAGGAAATATGGAGCTTAGGGTCTAAAGAAGAATTTGGGCTGCTGATTCCAGCCTTAATGTTTGTGTTCCTAGTCTCTTATTGCTGGAAGGTATGCAGTGGAAAAGGTGCTAACATTAGAACACTGAGCCTTGCTGTGTGCTTTAGATTAGTGAGTGCAACATACTAATCTCAACAGCATATAAAGCAAATAAATGAAAATAGAGACTTCATGTTACCTTGACTGTCTCTGTGGAGCTCGATTTATGGAATAGCAAAGTAATTTACTGAGAGTAGTGATGCTAGTCAAAATAAGATCTTCTATTATAAGAAACCTAGCTTTTGTTACACAGTTTTTATCTTTTTAAAGACTGCAGCCTGAAAAGTGACAATACTAGTGATAATATAATATTTACTCACAATGGAGTGCAATGCCTTTCATACGTTAAATCCTGAAAACCTGCTGTGTATTCGCAGCAAATTAAAAACATCTTGATCAAAGACTCCTCTGTGTTCAAACTACAACCAAGATAATTGCATCTGTTCGAAGTCATGCATTTTGTTATTTATGTAAAAGATTCTACACATGGACAGTTAGTTAGAAACAGGGGTCCTTGAATATGAAATGACTGAAGATATGAAGAACAATTACTACTTCAACTTTCTGTTTCTGTTATGAGCATGCACACTATACAACTGGGTAAAAAAAACAGACTGAAGTTTGAAGGATGACATGGCAAATGATCAGTTGCTTGATTTCTTATGAATGTCCTTAGACAGATGGTTAGAGAGCCAAGTATGCCTTCTGTTACCTTTTATTGTTAAAGTGTATTGGCACATCTATAGGTATCTTACAAGAAAATGGGTACTATAGTGTGTGCACTACATGCTTATACCCATACTCTCTCATCCCTCTGAAAACAAACCACTCTTGTTTAGTTCGCACAGCATAGGAGCAAATTTCTGAAAGACATAAAAATGTACACAAATATAAGTTCTGCTACAGTTGAAAACTTTTGAAGTAGAGATATTCCATAACTGGAGATGCTGCAAATGTTGAAATGTTATCTGAAATAGTATCCACGTGCCCCTGCGGAAGCAGCAGTAGCATGGTACCTCTGTTCACTGAGGCTGTGCTCATCTTGAAGCAGAAAGGCATGTTCTTGCAAACCTTGCTTTCCTGAATGACACAATGTGCAGTGTAACTACACAGTGTGCTTGCCATGGAGGACTCTTAACACGCAAAGGCAGGATATGGCCTAACAGCTGGAATCTGTGGCCACAGACAACTCATATATTAGGTTCAGATTCTTAGTTGAAAGTTACCTAAAATTTGAAGCAATTTAATGAGGAAATTGGTAGGTTCTATCAGCTCTCGCAAATAGATCTGAATGTCCTTCAAAATACATATTGTAATTCAGTGGAGGTTCTTGACATGATGCAGGAGTCATCCAGTGAAACATTTTGGGGTGCACTGTGGAGATCTGGCTGGCAGGAGGGTTGGACTAGATCTTTCGAGGTCCCTTCCAGCCCTTGGGATTCTGTGATTCTGGCTAGACAGAGTAGTGCCTTGCCTTAAGATGTGTGAGCATGAAGAACACTACCCTATTAATGGCAATTTTTCTTCTGAGGCACAATTTCCTAGAAAGACTTGGAACAAGCTGCAGTTCCCATGATCCTGTGAGGAAGATACTTTACGGAGACAGGTTATTCTATGTCAAATTACGTCTGGGCCTATGTTCAACATTGCAGAGGAAGTGTGCTTGAATATAACAATTGATTCACTGGAAGTGAAAAAAAAAATAAGAGGAAGACATATCAAGGTTGTAAATTCTAAATATAGATCAGAAAACTCAGAGAGACCCTCATTTAGGTTTTTTTTGGTTTGTTTGTTTTGGTGTTAGGTGGGAAAATAGGTAGTTATTTTGTGCCAATAACATAAAATTCTTCCTGTCTTCCTTCTTTTGTACAAAACCTGTCACCTCCTTAGCTTGGAGGAAATATTTAAATGTTAGAGTTTATTTTTTCTATCTTTAGTTAATTTTAGTATCCCTCTTGACTCTCAGGAACGCAACAGTCATAGAATCACAGAATCATAGAATGGTAGGGATTGGAAGGGACCTTTAAAGATCATCTAGTCTGACCCCCCTGCAGAAGCAGGTTCGCCTAGATCAGTCCCTGTCACTAACTTCAAAAGTGATAATTTATGGTGAATTGATTCTTTGCATTTCCCTATTTCTTCTTTTTCTCTTGAAGGGTTTTATTTTTCAGCCTTCACTGTTTTCTTTTCTCTCCTTTTTAATAATTGTCCTGCATTTTGTTTTTCACTTCTTCCTCAGCTATGCTTTTTCTTGCCTTAAGTGTAGCTTTAGCTACATACCTGTGACAGCTTTATTCTTTCCACTGTTGTCTTTCTGATACTTTTTTTCTTCTTAAAGCTGCAGTAAGAAATCATTTGATAGTTCCAGGAATGTGACAAAACTTACTAATTAAATTGTTGAGTGTCAAGCTGATTGATATCAAGGGTTAGTGTGGTTACTGTTAAGCTTGAAAGTTAAAGCACCATCTGTCTAGCTGCTAGAGATGCTGATTTTAACTGGACATTATAATACAGCTTGTCAGACCTTACTTAACGTTCAAAATATAATTATGTGTTTGCAGTTGGCAATCAAAAATGTAAAGATGCCCAGTAACCTTGGGGTTTTGTCTTGCTTTTTTTTGTATCAGTGATACTACAGAAAAGCCAGTCCTAGAATATTTATTAGAAATAAATGAAGGAGGATATTGGCCTTCTCAGAGTCTTTGAGAGTTATGTGCAAGAATACTCTTCTTTTCCCTGAGCTCTGTGATGCTATGGACGTGTCATTCATTCTTTCTTTGAAATACCCTATATCATCAGCTTAACTGATTTCCAAAGGTGGGGGGTTGGTTTCTTTCATTGGGGTTGGTTGGTTTGTTGTTTTTTCTAATAAGAACTTTGGCACAAATCTACAACTATCTTAGAATTTAGATACTTAGCTCAAACTCCATTACCCTTAAATGTTTAGGCTGAGGGGAGCCAGTAATCATGTGGAAATAACACCTATAATTTAAAAGATCTCAGGTGTTGGTGCTCTAATGGGTGAGGTGAGAAGCAAGCATCCTTGCCCCTTTTTGCAAGCATGTAAGTAAATTGCAGACGAGGAAAATGTTCTGGATTATCACTTCTGATCTGATGCTTGGCTGAAGACATTACCATTTTTGCTGAGGAGAGACATGACTGCAGTCAGACCTTAATCTTCAGTATTTCCTGGTTAAAGCTACATTTGTTTGGCCGTAGTGTGATGACTTACTCCCCATCCTGTGCCATATCAGGATCTTGAGGCTGGGGAAGAGCAGCTACATAGCCGGTGACAGCCGTGATGGCCTGCCACATTCTGGAGCATCCTTTCCAATAAACTTCTAGTCACTTGTAACTACAGGAATGTTGTGGTTTGGCCCACCTAGCACAGCAGCACCATGACAGTCCCTTGCTCAGTGCGCCCATTCATCCCCACCCTCGTTAGGATGGTGGAGGGCCCAGCGAAATGGGAGTAAAAAGATAAGCAAGGTTGTTGTGGATTAAAACAAGGACAGGGAAGGCTTACTGCCAATTACGATTCTGGGCAAAACAAACTCCCGTACTCGACTTAGAGAGGAAAGTAGGAAAGTTTATTCTACAAG
>WBNH01000758.1:170867-218002 GCA_013401255.1 Urocolius indicus
GTTTCTCTCATTGTTCCTACTCCTTGCACCACCACCAGCCAGAAGAAGAAAAAAGGGACAGAAGAAGAAAGAAGCAGGAAAAAAAAAGATGGAGGAAAAGCCACCTCCTTTTCTGGCTTCTTCTTAAAAAGTGATCGTGGAGGCGTCTAATTGGCTCAGCCCCAGAAGTGGATCTGGCTCAGAGCTGGGGAGAGTTGCAAACAACTTCTTACAGGCGCCATCTTTACAGCCCCTTCCCTCTTACCAGAAAAGGCTGTCATGTCAAGCCATGACAAGAAAACAAGGAAACTGTTTTTAAGGCAGGTCAAAGTTTCTTCTAAGAGGAGAACTGATAAAGCTCACTGAGGAAAACAGAGAAAGTAAGGCTCTTTGTGGATTATACTGATTTATTTAAGGCTAACTGCTGATCCCTACTTCATGACTCTGAAACAGAGAACAAGAAACTATAACATCTAATTAATACAGTTGTAAATATGGTTCAGTCTATTGAAGGGAGCCTATTTGTACCTATCAGTTCTGTTAGCAGGCATTTTAAACAGCAGAGAAAAAAAAAGTAATTAAGATTAAAAGTGACTTTGTCTGGATGTAAATCTTAGCAACAAGATAAGCCAACCTTTTCTTGGGTAGTGAAAAACTACTAGAGACTATCTTAAATGAAATGTATCAGTGATCATTTCCATTCTTCCAACAGTCATGCCGTATTCACAATAATGCAGCCACCATTGTAACAGATGAATCTTAAACACATTTTTGTAAAGGATTTTGGTTGAAAAATTCATTTAAGTAACTAACATGCATAAGTAAACAGATTTTTTTAGAAAGCTTTTGTTTTTCCTTCTACTTTTCTTGCAGTAATAGGAACATTTCTTTTACGAAGTTGACTAATGTTTGACTAAGGACTGTGGTGGTGGGTTAGACAAGAAAGAAGAGGAGCCCTGGTGTGTATTTCTGAACGCTGGGCTATTATAGAAAATAAAACTTTACTCATCTGTAATGGTTTAGAGAATTTTCATAAGATTTATCTACTATAGTCTGGACTATTAGAAGCAGTAGGAGTCCTGTTAACCATGTTAGCATGGACACATTAAATTAAATTTGTTTCTGTTCTTTCTTAGCTGTCTTCAATTATCTGTACTTCACTTTGGCCTACACTTTATTATGGAAAGTTTTTTCTTCATTGCCTCATAGAGAGCCCATGATCCATCTTTCTTTTTGATATGCCATACTAGGTGTCTTGAACACTTTTGCAGTCATCAATGGCAATTTATAGAAACAAAAATATCTTAACCTGTTGTCGTGAATGGTTTGGTATGTCACAAAGATTTACCATCAGCATCCTCAAATAAAGATATTTTGTAATCTTGGCGATGTGGCATTCAAAGAAAGGGAGTCATCTGTTTCATTTTAACAGTTGGTTGAGTACATGAGAGTGAGACTTTAAAAATGAAGTCTGTCTATATTAATATTCCTTTCTAGTATGTTATTTTGGCCTAAGTTTTGGAAAACTATAATTTTAATTAGCTTGGCAATTGTATCTGCAGACTCTAGTCTAAAAAGTGTTAACCCATGTATCTTTATTTTCAAAATCTTGTATGTGTTTTTAGGCATCCAACAACCAAGTGGAGAGCTGTTAACTTTTGTGAAAGCAATATATTATTTCTGAGACAGCTATAGAGCTCTGTTTTGAACAAAATTATCAGATCCTGACGTATTTCTTGGTTTTGAAAACAACAACTCAGCCAAAATGTTAAAGAACTTTGGACTCCCACCATTTAGACACTCATATTAATACTGTTTATTGAGATGAATTATCAAAACAAGATGAGGTTACTCATTAAGTAAATATCTAACACTTATAAAATTCTAGATGCCAAAAAATACAGTAAAATTTTCTGTCCTAATTCAGTACATACCAAAGAAAATAATTACTTTGTTAAACTGAGCGATCCCACATATTTGTATCTAATATTTTAGTGCAGAGGTCAGTTAGCTTGGCTCTTTCTTTTGAAATTCAACCATATAAATGTAACAGATTTTAAGTCAACGCTGATGGATGAGTGTACAGTTGAGTAGTTTACTTGAGTGTTTTGAAGCCATCTAAGTACCGACAGAGGCAAAGCTGTTTCCTGGATATGTGTTTGTCTATACAGCTACAGCTACATATTTGAATCCACTTATCTGATTCCAGAATAGAATAAGTCACTGAATAAATTGAAGGTATTTTGAGGTTAGACACTGATAGCCAATGTACTTGATCTATGACATGTACGTCTTCATGAAGTACTGTATTTTAGGCACTTATAAAATATTTTAAATTACAACACAACCAGTCAGAGATTTGAGATTATACTAGTTACTACATATTCCTAGGAAGTTCAAATGCAAAAAAACGAAAGCAAAAAAAACAAACAAAATCTCAGCATTTAAAAAAAAATTTAAACCAGTGAAAGTTACAAATTCTCAGCACCATCCTGGATTTTGCCTTTGACGAAGAAGTCTCTTGTGTGGGCAGCACCACTGATTAACTTAGTTATTCTCTTTCTCTAGTGGGTCAGTGGAAAGATATTGTTAGTGGTCTTTTTGGAGAAAAGATAGAGCTTAAAACCCACAGGGATGAGTACACGCACTTTTGATTTGTCAGTTTGCAATTGAAGCATTCCCTTTTGTTTCATCTATAGGTATATGTTGAACATACTCAAATATTTTAGTAAGCTAAGACCTGTCTAAAAATTCTGCAGGAGTAGAATCACACCCAGTTTTATTCCTTTCCACTTATTTTGAAAACTTAGTGGAAGAGTCAATGTCCAGAGGTTCAGCGGGTGATGGTTATGATGAAAGCTTAATTCCACATTCAAGAGAGAAAAACAACAATATGGTAGTTTGACATATCCACGTGGTTTAAAGTGAGACGTGGCTTGAGAAATAGTTTCTGGATCCAAGGTTGCTTTTAGTCTAAATTTCATGTAATGGTAGGATAATAGTTGTTGTTCTGTGTGTTTGCTGATAAATAAAAATACTAGAAGTAATCTCAGCAGGGAAATTATTTTACTTGCTGCGTTGTTTTGTATTTTTATTGCATGCAGGGGATGAATCAAGCTGTTGAGGATTTGGGATCCCAGATAGGACACTTTATTCTTCAGTTAAGCAGCAGCAAGTGGGTTGTAATTCTAGGTTTTACTTCAGTCCCATCCTTAATTTACCAGAAACTAGTGACTTTCAGAGGTAATCTCAGATGTGAATAATCTCTGCCACTGTGTTAAGTAGATAAATCTGGGAATAGTAGGTACATAATTCTGCAAAGTATGCTATTCCTGTAAATAAAGTTGTCACTTTTAAATCCAAGAGTTGGCAATCTTCAGAGAAGCTATTTAAATGTTCTCTAAATGGAGTCATATGCAGGGGATGTGCACCACTACAGTGTCACAGATCATGGGGACTACTGCCGCCTGTCCTCTTCCTCACTTCCAAGCAGTAGACTATTGAGTTTTGTAATAATGAGGCATAAAGAGAAGAAACCAAGGAAAATATAGTAAAATGTATATTAAAGCATTTAGCAAAAAATATGTACAAAGATACTAAGTTTCTATCTGTCCAGCAGTTAAATATTCTTGGTGAGTTGATTTCATGATTTTTGGCCTTGTTCCAGTTTAACTGATCTGGGGACAATTATTTCACTGGCAATACTTCTTACAGAAGTTGTATTGGGTGACAAAAATGCTGACTTGTATAAAAAAAAGAATGTTGGAGAAATGTCAAAATTATTAAGAGAAATTAAACTAGTATTAATTTTATGTGTTATTACTTCGGTTTGCTGCTATTCCTAAATCCATCATGGTTTTGCAGTGCTTGTTTTACTTTCAGTGTCCGTGAAAATGGCTACTGTTACTAAATTTTTTAAGATCAAACATCACACAAAGCTTGAAAAACTCCATGAAACTTTATCTGTATTTGGTGGTTTTGTGAGAATAAAAAGATTTTTGTAGAGCTAGTGTTGTACCGATGCTTCTTGACAGTGGGAAGGTGTGACAGGTATGTGTGAGATCTGAGTGCAGCTGTGATTTTTAGAATTTACAAACACTGCAAAGAAGTTGCAACATTTTAAGTGCTGTTACTCCTGAGTTTACAGCTTTTTGTGGGCTTTTAGCCTGAGCCCTGAGGTCATTTACCACTGACTTGTGCTCTCACCAGTAGTAAATGTGAAGCTAAACTATGTGGATGTGATGAGTGGAACGTGGTGTGGGGAGCTGTGGGGCAGTGCTTGCTGGGCTGGGCCTGGCCTGGGCTGACAAGCAGCTGAAAGGGCCCATAGCCCCTTCCAGCCGAAGGAGAGCCAAGCCATGCTAACAAAAGAGCTGTGTCTCGGGGAGGTGGGCAAAGCTGTGCTCTTAGATCACTTGCAGTGAATAAACGTGCTGAGAAAAAGTGCAGCTGTGCTTTTTTTAATATGCACTGCAGGAGATTTCAGCAGGCTGATGATATATCGTGCATTAACGTTGAAAAGATAAACACATTTGGAGAGCACAGGAAGGCCTTGTGTTTTTATGTTAGCAGAATGCTTCCTAATGAATAAGAACGTGCTGCTGGCTTCACAGAGCCATATGGCAGCTTTTCTAATTTTAGTTTGGTGCAGATGCATAATTCTCCCTTGTTTTACCTCCTAAAACCTTCCAGAGATGTTGCGTAGTTTTTCCTGTAAGACTTGATCTATAGTTTCTGGGGGGAAAAATGTATTCAAGAATCTAATAGCTTCTTTGCTCTGGACAGATGTATGATGAAAGAGCAACCTCACTACATAATTACTTCCCTAAAATAGTAGCTAACTTTATTCACAGGGGTGGGATAAGCTGGTCTTAAAATTGATTGCTGAAATAGTTGCTGTTTCTTAGGCACTGGTCTTTTGAAAAATTGCTTGCTTTCAGGGAGAAGATACAACTATTGCCGAGGCAATGGGAAATGGGTGAGAAATGTGCATGTGGATATCAAGTTCCACGAGCCATGGATCATAGTCCTTTGAATTACGCAGCTACAAGGCAGAGCTGCTTTCCCTGTGGTTAACCAAGCATCAAAATAACTTACAAGTTCTTCATTGCTTTGCTTCATAATGTGTAGTGATCCAAAACTACTCGTGTTACCAAATACAAACTCATTTTTTGTTGTTTCTTTCTGGTTTTATTCAAGTTGATACATTTGAAGATACTTTGTATAGCCCTATTCATGTTAAAAACCTCCTGTCCATTACACCAGTCGATATCATTACTTAGGAGTAGTTATACACATATGTTATTAAATCTAATACTTTAAATGTTATTAAATCTAATATTTTAAACTAATGTCAAGTAAAATTTAGCAGTTTGCTAAGTATACTTTCTATTATATGTTAACATTAGTTTTTAATACTGTACCTGACCTTTTCTTTGGCCAGTTTACATACTTCTTCCTTGATTTTTGTTTTTTTTTCATTGTTGCGTTTCAATTCAGGAGAGATGAGATTGACCACACATGGTAAACATGGTAAAAATCTGAGTGAGACAAGAAAAAACTAGTTGGCTAGTGCGTTAAAAAAAAAAATAAGATAGTAAGTTGTTTTTAAGGCAGTTGCAGTGTAAAATTTAATTGTATGTTTATATAGCATTTATAATCACTGTCAAGATCGTTGTTACTCTTAAAAGGATCTTTCTTGATTAGTGTGATTTTTCTAATGTGCACAGTTGAGCTTTCTAGTATCTCTTATAATAAACCTTGTTCCTTATATTTTTATCTATTTTTATATTAATGAGGATATGTTATTTAAGATGAGCATGGCACTCCCCATATCAATTCCAGAAAATTGTGAAGAGCAGGCAGGGGCGTTGGACTAGATGATCTCTAAAGGTCACTTCCAACCCTACCATTCTATGATTATGTAGGCCACCTGAGAAAACTACTTTGATCAGTGTCAGAAAATAAATTTTATTCTACCCAATACAGTATTTCTTTTTCTCTTGAGCTCTTTCTTCAGCAGCTTGTAGAGCATGGGTACTGCACTGTCCAGGGTTTCATCAGCATCTCTCTTTAGCTCTTATTGTTCTATCAAGAATCTCAAGTGTTTCTCCTGTGAAAAATAAGCTAAATGTGTGTCGATGGAAATTTTCTCTTTCAGATTATGCTTTATCTTTTTGCAATCCCTACAGAGGCTATGGTTTTGTTCTTTGCTTTGAAAAAGCATTTTGATTTTGTAGAGAGCATCAAGGGGAAATATTTCTGTAGATGGTTTAATTAAAGAAGTTGGAGTACAGCGTGAATTCAGACAAAGAGAGCTTTTCAGATGGTTCTGCTGGTCCTGTTTGCCCTCCTCTAGGAAGGGAGGGTTTGAAACTCAGCTAAGAGAAGGCAATGCCTGTCAATCAGTAGCACTTCTGAGTTGGCTGTCAGAAATCCAGAGAGAACTGACATAGCTTGAGTTGGGAGGATGGAAAACCAGGAAGGTTTTCTGAGTTAAAATCTAGCAGGAGACTTCAAACTATTGCTTTTGGCTTCTCCTTCTCTGACTTATTAATTTGTGTTAACCTAATGTGATTTCACAAAGGTTTGCTTTCAGAATCTGGAAGGAGCTTCAAATAAAGCTTGAGGCTTTCCCACTAACAAATTTGTCAGAAAATAGTTGTGAGGGCTTTTTTTTCTTTCTTCTATACATTAATGTAGAAAAATAGATATAGTTTATGATCACTAGGAAGATGCCCATTTGAAAATATTTGTATGTATTTCAGTATATTACTACTTACACAATTGTAAACATTACACGTGACTAAAAAGCTACATAATTGAATGTATATATTCTTTTAGTATCTCTCTCAGGACTACTTCTATTTTATCTATTTTTTTTTCTCTCTAGGCTAAACTTTTCGGCAAGTGTAGCTAGTAATTATTTCATATGCATGACACTGTAATTCAGATAAAATATACTTGATCCCTGGTAACCATATTCATAAGAATAAGACTAGTTTCTAATTTAACACTCCCTCTTCAGCAAAGAATTACCCATGTGGAGGTGAAGCCATGGAAAGCCCTTTCCTACCCTGCTCACTTCCTCTGCCAGCACAAGGCAGTATTTCTGTTTCCATACTCAAGCTCTGCTATGCTTTAGCCACATAGGTGCCTGTAGGACCCCCGGTAACGCTTTCCTGACATTTTAAATCTGCACAGGGGCATCGCTGTTCTAGGAGACAGCATCGCTGGAAGGTACGAGATAGGGAACCGACTCCTGCTCTCCATGTTAGTGGTCGCAGTGGAAAACTAGCATCTATAGTTAGTCACAGGGTAATACTGGCAGTTCCCGTGAGGATGGAAAAAAGGCTTCTGAGAGGCTTTGCAGGGTTGGGCCTCTGCAGCTATTTTCCTGACCCCTAACATTCAAAAATCATTAATCTAGTGTAATAATAAAATTTCCATGTGTTAGATTAGTGAACCTAAAAAAGATAGAAGTAAAAAAAAGGAAAAGTAAACTTTACATTTTTGCACCATTACTCAGCACTAGAAGCTGGAGCTGTTAAGAAAAACAAAAAATACTGATTTGTAATAAATGCATGAGTGTTTTCAACACTAGAAATTTGTGTATCAGTTCTTTTTTTCCCAGCCTTCCTGCAACAACTTTTTGTTCTCAATTAGCAACAAGTGCTGTATCACTGAGGAAAACACTTGCATTTCAAGACATTCCCCATGCTTGGCTGTCAGGAAGACACCGCTGACAGGATTTACACTTTTCCTGTATGTGCTGATAGAATCTTCACCGAGGGGCTTTGTAGTTCAGTCAAAAATGGATAATTTGTTGTGTAGCTGAACATTATCAGTAGCTGCAGTTTATAACATCGACATAATTTACTGCTGGTCCTACTTTGTCTGAAGCTGTGATTTCCTATACAACACCACTTAAATAAACGTATGGAGGCCTGAACGTGTAGCCTCTTCTGAGCTCTCCAGCCACTTAACTTCTTATGCAGTTAAGTTACAGATCCAATTACAAAGTTCATAATGATAGAACATTTATGATTTATAAAGCTTTTCAAAGTGCCTGAGGAAACATCATGAGTACTATAGTGTATGTTGTCACCATCACAGGGAGATAGATTGGCAATATGTGTCTAGTGTTTCCATATTTTCTCCATACATGGCACTTTTTCCTTGCACAAGCACTGTATTTATTCATACCACAAAGGTGTTGAGCCCTCTGTGGAAAAGTGTCCAAGGGAAAAACAATATGGAGAGGTCAAATGGTTTTGAGAGACAGCTGACAATGGAACAGGGATCAAAGAGTGACAATGGAAAAGAACCAGAGGGGAAAGCAGCTGCTGGCCAGAACTAGACATGAGGTTTCAAAGATAGTTAAGCTGACCATTATATTTAATTATTTTTTTTGCCTAAAACTTCACCTGTGTCTGTAAAGGAGAACAGTTGTTTTTATAGGTATGTTATTGGTGGTTTACATGAACTCCATGGTTGTAAGAGTGAAAAAAAACCTTTGGCAAATGTTTTGTATTTTGTGAAAAATAATCAGTAAAAGCAGTCTTTGTAAGTCAGTGAAATGAGGAAACATCATGCAATAAATTTTCTTGCACACCATTGCTGATCTATGTCTGCAGCCTGTAGAGAATAATTCCGTGTTCTCTGATACTCAAGATGGTATCAACGGCTGAAGCAGTGCAGGGATGAAAGCAAGAAGCTGGTATCACCATCCATTATAATATTTTTCAGTGTGAAACCAGGGATCACTTTATACTACCAGAAACAAATAGGAAACAAATACCATCGTTGACTTTATTAAAAGCCTAACCCTATTTTTAGAACTTTTTAGAATTCTTTCACAGTTTTTAGAACATGTTTTCAATATTTTATCATCATATGATGCTAACTCTGCTATATTGTAGTATGGGGAGGATTGGTCAATTGTTTTTTTTTCTGTTGTACTTAATCTCTGCTTTTTTGCCAAAAGAGAAGAAAAGGAAAAATGTCACTGCAGTCCTGAGTCCAAACAAGAAATATTAATTTTGTATCCTGGTGAGTTAAAAGTGGCAGAGGAAGGGTTAACAGTTATTTCTAGTGTATTTACTTCTATCAGCTTATGCTAATCAAAGTGATTGTAAATTATTCCATGAACAGAAATAGTCAGTTGCAACTTCAGAACAGTTTTATTTCATCATTATTCACAGTAGTGTTACGTGGTGTATGAACATAGCCTAAGAAGACAACTAAGATTTTTGTGGCTCTCTTTCATGAAAGCAAGAAATTGTAGAAATGTAGGATGAGACAGGCTGAGTGACCAAAGCGTTATTGCCAGTGGGTGATTGCTGATAGGAGAACACCCAGAGGTTTTAGAAGCAGTTCCTTTACTGTATGTCTAAGCAGCGTATATTCACACTGACCTTACAACCTCTGCCAATGAAAGAATTCAGAGGAACTTTGGCTGCAGTATTGCAGATCTAAAGATAGTGGAAAATACTGTACATTTGGATACATTTCAATTTGTATGACCGATGCTTTAATTTTCACTAAGGGTGATTTTCCAAAGGCCCTTAGCTCCATCTGCACATGGTACTTTCAGTAATTCCTACAGTGAATCTTCTTTTGCTTTATTGTTGTAGAAGGCATAAATTCTTATCATAATTTCAATGTGCTTTCACATTTATTAAAATAATGTATTGGATGACATTAAAAGTAAAAAAATCTGTAATTATTTTTGTATCCAAGGTTGCACTATAGCCCTAGCTTTTACATAATTGCTTGAAAAATAATAGAACACCATTTCAAGAATGGAACTAGCAAAATTACTTGATTCATTAACTTACAATGTAGAATATATATTTTACATAGTACTTTTATTACTTCTCTTATTACTTCTTAAACACCAATATAATTTTTTTAATAGAAAAATTAATACAGTCCATTACTTGATATGAATTATAATCCCTCTTGATTTGCAAGTTCCAGTATGTATGAATGTCCCTTATTTGGAGTTGGGTGTGATCCGTGATATAGTATGTGGCATTATGTTCTGGAAACCTGACATCATTATTTTCTTGTCTCTAATTTTCAAATACAGCACTTGAAATTGTAGATAGTGTTAATAACATATTGGTAAATAAGACGGTATGAAAATTATGTGATAGTAAAAATGTGGGTGGAGGCATGGGAACAGAAATGAGACTGCTGTTTCTCAGTACTGAAACAGTAGATTCAAGACTTATGTTTTTCCTTCTAAATATAGCAATTGCGGAAAAGTTGTGCAGCTGTGAGCTCTGCATGCTCTTTTAGATCGGTCTTTTAATATGCCTTGATCCTGGCTTTTGCTCATAGCGCCTTGAAAAGGAGTCTTTGTCTTTGCCTAGCTTTACATTTTCTAGCTTAATAAAACGTCTAACAGTGAAACAGCAGAAATTACTTAATTTGTGTCATGAAACTTCAAAACTGAGAAGCAAATATACTAGTTGTGCTTCTATTGAATTATTACGGGAGGTGACTTAATCTCTTTTTCAGAATCATTGCACTGTAACCATTTCAATACTCTATGGGCTCTTACGTATCACTTGGAGAGTGCTGCTCATCATTTAACACATGGTTTTCTTTATTGCAGAAAAAGCAGCAGCAGCTAATGAAGATGAAGTGCAAAAAGCAGATGTATCATCTACAGGTCAGAGTGTCATCGACAAGGATGCACTTGGACCAATGATGCTTGAGGTGAAGAGCACGAAATTCTTTTATTTAAGTCAGTTCTACTCCCCCTAGGATGAAGAACAGTGTAATGAAATGAAAAAGTGCAGTCCAGAGGGCTCTGTAAAAGAATAGTCAAGAAAGCCAAGCCATCCTGGCTACTTAGGATATCATTTCAGAGCAGGCAGCATATTTCTGTTAGATACAGTGATGGAACTCTCTTTAACTTGGGGTGGGGAGAGCAGAGAACAGAGATAATTCTGCTGCTTTGTAATGCAGACAACTTGAGAGACTTCAGTTGGTACCAAGTCTTGGGTGTCCGTATGTGTGTTTTATTTGTTTGAAACCACAACAGATTTGGAAGACTTATTGTACCTAAACATAAGCTTACATATATAGTATATATATTAAAATACATATATAAAACAGGTGAATATTATTGCTCTAAAATTGCATGTCATTGCTATACTGTTTTAATGATTTGTCATTTCAGCACTTACAGCATGACTCATCCATCTAGGATATGAAAGTAATTGTAGAATCTTAAAGTGGTTTGGATTGGAAAGAACCTTAAAGATCCCATAATGCTTTTCAGGATGTGTATTTCTATGTGATACCTAGAATTTCTGCTGATTTTAGACGTTACTTTGATATTCCAAAGCGCTGCATGGTTAAAACCTGGCTCCTAAATGTATTAATAGTAATGTTGAGTAGGTATATTATCTGGGATCCTAATGTGATATGCTGCTGTCCTTTTGCACTACTGCTTTATCTCCTTAAGCTCACTTGCAAACGGTTTGCTCCTTTCTGACTCTGAATTTTACCTGTATGGAAGAATAAATGTTGCTTTAGATAAAACAAAGCACAAACTCTGAATCAAGCTAAAGGAAACAACTTTGGCAGAAGTATTATTCCATCATTTCTGAATGATGCAGAAGCAAGATGTATGTTATAATAGTTTTAAGTATTTGCATTATTTTTCCTGAGTTATTAGATGATAACATGGTTTTCTGTACTGTATACAAAAACAAGACTCCAAAACCAGAATGCTAATCATAAGGAAGATTAGACAGGCTGGAGTGAAAACAATCTTCTTTGGAAAGTGGGGGTAACTAATTAATTGGTTTAATATTTATCATACATGCTCACTGATTTGAATATTTTTGGATTTGCTATCAAACAAGGTTAAATATTCATCTCTTATGTAGCTAAGTTAAAATTTATCTTTAATTTCCTATCAATTTAATTGTAAGGACCTATTTTGATTACAGGAAAAATAAACGTGATTATTTTTTTTTCCCCTGGCTTGTCTTACATGATTGGCTATTGCAGGAAACATAACATGTAAAGTCACCCAACCATTCCGTTATTCTATTTAATTTTGTTTTCCTTCATAGTAAAACCATTGCCTATTAACAATGAAAGAATGTAAAACTAAATTAATAAGCCATGGTCTTTTTGCACCAAGAAACTTAAAAGGATCAGAAGTTGTTATACATTTGCTGTGAAAAGACTACAGATACTTTCTTTGTGTCTTTATCTCCTTAAGGAAATGCAATTAAGTTAGTTTGTCTTTACAGAACCCCTGTATACAACATGTTCAAAAACCTACCCTTTTCCATTGCCAAATAATAACAAAAATGGCAATGCTGATAAAGAGTTTATTAGATGATTTGGTTTAGTAATGTAATTATCTGTTTATATTAAAGATAAAATTGAACAATCCTTCAAATAGCAAGTGTTTCTAGCTAACGAAAGTGAGTAAAATTCATCATGCAGCTGCCTCTGAGGAACATCTTAGCGTATTTCTTGGTTAAAGCACAAAGTAGATAGGAAGGGAGGGTGAAAAAATAGTTAAGAGCTCAAAGAACACAATTTCTTTTTCCATTCATAATCATTCCATTATCGTCTAAAATAACATATGTTCTCTTATTTCCTCTTCCAGCATGTTGTCCATTATTTCTTCCTTCATTGCCCCAGTAGCTCTGAAGAAAAGGTGTTTATCGTGGTGGCATACATCTGGGGACAGAATTAAGAAATTATTGCAAAAGTGGAAACTTCTAAAAGATTCAAGTGGCTTGGTCCATCAATATGCTCAAAAGTCTGCTTTATTAATATGATTACTTTATTGATAGAATAGAAAGAAATGGGAGATTAGCATATAAATGCTTCTGTTAATCTAGGCTTAGATGACCACTTCTGTGGTCAAGCCAAGAAGCAGCTGCAAGGAAATAGCATAGAGCACTTATTTGCCAAAGAAGTTGCCATAGTAGGAAATAGTAGGGAAAACTGAAGGTTATTGTGGGATGCCAGTAACTCTGATAATCTCCTGCTTGCCCTCTCTGCCTTTGAAACTTTTCTCCTTAGGACTCCAATAAACATCTGCTTTGGCTTTGGTTTTGCAGTCCCTTTGTAGTGATGTAAGTGTGGGCTGCTGCCAAACAGAATGGTTCAGCCAAACACACACCCTTTTGCCGGCTCTAAACGCCTTGTAGTTTCATGATGGGCCAGTTCAAGGGACTGATGTGGCTAGCATCTGTTTCTTTTTTTTTGTTTTGTTTTCTTACATTAGTTTTAAACCAACTCCATTCTCTGGTCCAGCTCTTCATCTCCTCAGATGGCATGGGAAGCTGTCATGATGTAGAAAGAGCTACACCAAAGAGTTCATGCTTACATTGGCTTCAAGCAGTAGTGAAATGCACTCTAAGACACTAACACATAGCAAAGATGCTGATAGAAAATTGTATTAGAGCCTCAATTAATTAAATCTTGTAAATCACTGTTAGTTTAACTAAATAATAGTCAGCAGGAAAATGTCATGAATGTCATGAAACCACATAGAAAGGAGGGAGCTCAAAAAAGAAAGTAAATTAACAGAAAGAACCAAAAATTATTAGAAACAAAAAGGCAACAATGATAAAAAAAACAAAGTCAGATATTAGAAATTGTGACATTTATCAGGAGATAAAAAGAAAGACCTAATTAATCTTAATTTAGAGGCAGTCAGGAAAAATATGTGCTTGTATGTTTGTGGGTTGATAGTATATTGACATTTAAAAAGAGAGCAAACAAAGCATTTGGCAATCAATTGTCTCAGCCACTCTACTTGTGCCTTCACTATCTGTGCCCTCTAGCAAGAATCATTAACTAACTTAGTTTGGGAAGGATCTCTGGAGCTTATGGTAGTCTCACTGCCCTCTGTGAGCAGGTCCAGCTACAGCAAGTATCTCTGAGGAAAGAAATTTCTTCAGGCGATCTCCTGCCATGTCTGACCACCTTCATGGTGTATTCTTTTTCTCTTGTATCTCCATGAAGCTTCCTGCCTAGCAACCTGTGTCTGTTGCATCTCATCCTTCCCTTGCCTGGCTTTGTCGTCTGTTTAGCCTTCTGCTATGTGACTGAAGACAGCAATAAGATCTATCCTTAACTTTCCTTTTTTTTTTCTTTATTGTCTGGATTTGCTAACTGCTCAGTAGGGTACTGTATTTTTAGTATTTTTTTGTGGCCAGTGGGCTTGAGAACTTCTACTAAGACCAACACACGAGTTGTACAGTGTACAAGTTTGGTCGTATCAAAAATGCCACATGCCTGTATATGCTTGCTGGCATGCTGCCTGTGCTGACTTCTCCTTATTAGACTTCTGCAGTGAGCTGAAGTCAGGTTTAGTATAGATCCACTCACTTTTAATTAACCCATAATGAATCATGGATTGCCTGTTTTTTCTGATTTGTTTCTGTCCCTGAAGATGCAATAACTAACAACTGTTCTAGTGATTTCCCACCAATCCTTAGAGAGGTGAATAATTCAGGCAAAGCTGAAGCTGACTTATTCACAGTCTGTTGTGTTAATTGTTAATTGAATACTTCAAGTTTTCATTTCTCTCTCTTTATCTTCCCATATGACAGAGGGATATATTTTGAAATACTTTTACTGTCCACAGTCATGCTTGTATCATAGGGAAAAGAAAGTTTTCATGAAAAGTATTTACTGATACTGAGATTATTCTTTATCCTCATCAAGTAGAAGTGATGCAGTATTTGGTTTAGGTTTCATATAACATACAACAGATACCTTGGAAAGAATGCTGCAGTTAGGCTATCACCGTCACAAGAGATAAGGAGGGGGAAGCCAATCAGCAGAAATGACTAATTTAGACACTTCCTCACAGTCCTTTGGACTATCTCAGAGCTGAGTTGAAGAGGTGAAGATCTGGTTGCTGTTCCCTGGATTACGTGTAGACTCAATTAAATGAGTGTCAAATTAAAAAAAATAAGAAAGCAGTCCTGGGAGCAGGGACTAAATCTGCCTCATCTTTGCTGCTCACTGCCTGATCTCAGCTCCCTTTGCCTTTCCCTGCTTTTAATCCCTTGTGTTCCTAGCTGCATGGGACCTCACTTCTATAAATTGCACTGCTGGGGATTGGGAGAGAGCCTTTCTCTTTCTTTTCGACAGTATTTTCCTTGCCTTGAGCCAGCCCATCCTATGATGTTTGCCTGGGATCAGTCTTCTTGTGCTGCATAGAGGAGTGAACAGGTTCTAGATTTAGCACAGCCAGCTTCTGGTTCAAGTTTCATACTTCCTAGGCAGGCAGACAGGTAGCAATCTCTTTGGTTGGCTTCCATGTGTAATTTCATTATTTTGCAAGATGTGCATCTTCCTGAGCTTTTACAGTTGTTTGATGTAAATAAGACTAGATGCTCAATCTGAAATGTGTCATTTGCCATTACAGACAAGAATGTAATCACTGAGATGGATGCAGATGCAACTATGTCTTCTGAAGATAATATTTATTTTTCTACATATCTTGTTGTTAATCTGATTGTTTGGTTTTGTGTTTTCTCTCTTTCTTTCTGCTTTTTTTTTTCCCTTCAGGCCCTAGATGGGTTCTTCTTTGTAGTGAACCCAGAAGGTAATGTTGTGTTTGTTTCTGAGAATGTGACACAGTACCTAAGGTACAACCAAGAAGAGCTGATGAACACAAGCATATATAGCATCCTGCATGTAGGGGACCACAATGAGTTTGTCAAAATCCTGCTGCCAAAATCTTTAGGTATATATCTTTTCCTCGTATCATACCATTACTTATTTAACTTTGGATTTATAAGTCGACGTTTCAGTAACTTAAGTTAATGTCCTTCCACTACTTACAGTTCCATCATATACACTCTATTTATTTTTAATGTATATATAGACTGTATGAATGATTAATATTATTCTCAAAAGCATACCCAATACTTTTCAGATTCTTCTTTGTTAAAATTACTCTTAGTAATTCATGTTAGCTGGTATTTTTAATGGATCTCCAGAGTGAATCACTGAAAGAGCATTAACTATGTGAACTCTCTGTTAGTTCTCTGTATAGACTGGTTATTCTAAGAATGAACTAAGAAAGAGGAAATATAAATGAAAAATCAGGAAACTCCTTATGCTAATTTTTGTGTGTGTGTGTGTGTTTTTAGTCTCACCAGTATTTACCCTTCTCTTTCAAAAACTGGGTTTGTTCATTGCAGCCATTTATAAATTTATTTTAGTATTGATTTAAGGTCTTTGGCTTTTGGAGCAGGTGAAAAAAACAGAAAGTCAATACTGGGCACTTCATTTACTCATAATAGTTTAGAAAGTATTATGCAGTTTGCTTTAGCATTTTATTACTTTACTTATAAACCTTGGAAGAATCAAAAATGTAAATGGCTAAAACCCATAAATTACTGCCATTCTTGCATTTACAACCGAAGAGGGCAAGTGGAGGGTATTTTAAATATGACCCTGCTATTTCCTTACATGATGTTACATTAATTCACTCTGACTGATGTCCAGTACCTATATTTGTGCATCCTGGGATTTTGTTTCCTTTTTTACTGGCCTTAAGCACTGCGTTAGGCTTTAGTTTTATCCGTCACTGTACCCAGGTCATTCTCATCCCTGCAGTCTTTCCCATTGTGGCTGAGACTATGTGTTATATTCCCAATTGTATTGCTTCCTGATTTTATACATGCATGTTAGTTTATTTTCTTTCTGTTTCTAATCTGAATACAGATTTTTATACAGTGCTGGTATCTCTTTTGAATTAATTGCTTTACAATTCACTTGGCAGATCATACATACTGCCTTATTTCTTCCAGACACATAAACTAACTTGATCCACTCGGTAGGCTTTTCACTGTGCTGTGTAACTTGCACACACAAATATTAGACTTTTATCCTGCTTTTCTACTGTCTCTTTTTTTCAAGTCCCCTGAAAAAAAACACAGTAGCTGAACAAGTTAGCAGTGCTCTTAAAATCTGAGAATTTAATACATTACCTTGTTATAGGCTGGTTTGGGCTCTAATATTAAAAATAGATTGTTGTTGTTAAATGACCAGATTTCCCGACCGGCCTGCAAAGCAACTTGATTAATTTCCTGTGGATAAGCAGCAGAAATGACTGCTACCAGATTTATCTCACTATATGATCTTTGTTTTCCTCAGTGAACGGGGGATCTTGGTCTGGTGACACTCCTAGGCGTAATAGCCATACCTTTAATTGTCGGATGCTGGTAAAACCTCTTGCTGATTCTGAAGAAGGCCATGATAACCAGGAAGCACATCAGAAATATGAAACTATGCAGTGCTTTGCTGTGTCTCAACCAAATTCCTTCAAGGAGGACGGGGAAGGTAATTACCGCTTTCAATGTATGTTTGCTGTTGTGGGTCAACAGTTTTCGGTACAGTTGATAAAGTGAGGTAAAGTTGATAAAGTGGCTTATAAATCCTGAAAAACTGAAAGTTTTTTCCTTTTCCATTTAACTGTAGAAGTACACTTTCATCTTGGATTATGAGTGTATACACTTGCAGGCAGCTATTTGTTAAACCAATATAATAGAAATTGAGAGAAACTCTGTTTGCCTTAAAAAGATACCCTAGTTTTATATCACTGCAATTGTAAGAAGAATGTGACTGACTGGGAGCAAAGTTGCAATGGGCAATTTTTTGAGTTCTTAGAATTTGAAGGCAACCGTGGTTCACCATTTCCTTTACCATTTACTACTACTGCAGATAAATTTCCTTAGAATGTTTTTTAAGTATTCAGTCAAGTAAAAACAGTTTATTATGAAGGTACTTTCTCAGGAATGTTTGTGGCACGTTTAAGAAATGTGGCTTAGAAGGTGCAAAATGTTGAGTGTTGAAGAAATGTACTCTCTGTGCATGCAGTATATTCTGTTTTATCTTGTAAGCAGTCGAGCTGCTACAGGTATGTGCCAATAATAATGGGCTGTAGTGGCATCCTTGGTAATTTTTTCTTCTGAAAAGAAAACAAACCCACCTCTCCTGTGTTGTTTAATGTTGTAGGAAATCATGAAGCTGTAAAACCACTGAGTTCTATCTATCCTTTTATTGGTCAAAAATCTATTCTATTGGTCCGAAAAGAATTAGTGATTTTTTTTTTTTTTTAAAGAAAATTTCTGAATCCTTTGTGGAAACAAAATCTTCTTCTTCTGTACCAATCACTGAAGTAATGTTTTTCTTTTAAGATTTGCAGTCTTGCTTGATTTGTGTTGCAAGAAGAGCTCCAATGAAAGAAAGAGCACTTCTTCCTTCATCAGAGAGCTTTACTACTCGTCAGGATCTACAAGGTATTGTGAAACTAAAAATTATTTGTGGTATTGGTTTGTTTTTTTTTTTTCCCTCTCAGAGGGGAAATTGCTGTAACAAATGTTTTCTCTAATATCAGGCAAAATAACTTCACTGGACACAAGTACCATGCGAGCAGCTATGAAACCTGGCTGGGAGGATTTGGTGAGAAGATGTATTCAGCGGTTTCATTCGCAGCATGAGGGAGAAATATCTTTTGCCAAGAGACATCACCAGGAAGGTTAGGTTTCATATTTTTGTCCCTTTCTATATTTAAACTGTTTGTCATTTGTATTTCTTGATTGTGTTCTCCTTGTTATGTTTACATGGAACAATCAGGGGCTACTGACAGCCCCTTTTTCAAGCTGATTTGTATAATGCTGTGATGGCTCTTTCTAGAGAGGTTTTGCACCTTTCTCCATGTTTGTTTTAGCCTGTTCTTTGTAGCTGTGCCATATTGGAAGGTGATTTGCCCACCAAAACATTCACTACCCATTATTCTTCAGAACCTCAGCTCACACATTGTGGTTCATTGACCTGTATTCCTTTTGTCTATAAAAATGGGCTTTTACTCTCTCATTTCCTGTAAGAAACACTCAGTATTAATTATCAAAGATGGAGCACTGGATGTACTATCTGGAAACCTATATTGTTGTCCTGTATCTAGCTGGTAAGTGTTATTGGACAAACCAAAAGCACATCTACTCAGTCAAGATTATGGTAGGTAAGGTGTGGGAGAGTACTGCACTATAAAATATTCCCCATGAGGTTTATGTGGTAGTGACTGAGTGGGGATTTTTCTTTTCATAAAACCCTAATACTGCTAATTCTAGTAACACAGATCTGAATTACTAGAAGTAAATAACCTTTTGTTGTACACAGGAAAGTCTTTTTAAAGCCAGTGGGGAATAACTGGAACATTTCCAGTGCAGGAGCATCATTCTTCGAGTTAGTGGGTGTAGAACAGGGTTTACAGCTGGCCTGTAACAAATAGTTGCAAATTATTCTAAACAGCTGGCATGCTGTCTTGGAAACTAAATGGTAACTCTAATCTGAAATTATTCTATGGTAACTCTAATCTGAAATTATTCTATCAAATACACATACAAAAAATGGCACTTTAGTCATGCAGCATTAGTCAGGGTTTCTTTAATGTGTTCTGCTTTCATGAAACCTTCAGGTTTCATTTTGGAAATACACAGGCACAGAAATACTGTGATATTTTAGGTAACAGCTTTTAGGCTATATACAGTAGGAGTGCTAGAAGTTCACAGCCTTATCCTGATGTTTCACATAGAACTGAGGAAAGTAGTATGAAATTAAATTTACAGCACAGGTTTAGAGAGTAGTTTCAGGCAAGGACCTCTCTGTGTCAAAGTTGATTTAGAAGTTTCTGTTATGACATTCAGACACTTCGATCCTCTTCAAATTATTCCTGAGCAAATTAGCAGCTTCTCATCCAGTGCTGAGGTTTGAGTGGGTTCAGTTTATACTGTATCATTTTGCAGGAAAGGTTTAGGATTGTCATCTAAACTGTAGAATTAGTCTAAATGAGGGAACTCTCTACTTCTTGTGGAAGTGAGGAGAGTGAGTGATAAGAAAAAGGAGGCGGACAATCCTCTGGAATTGCTTTGCTGCAAAATATCCAGCACCAGAGAGGAATAATGGCTGAATGTTTCCTTTCCCTGACCTACAGTGTTGAGAATTAAAACAAGATGTATCTTGGGCAGTAGCCTCTTAGCGCTTGACTGAGGAACTTCTAGCATTTTTTGTCATTATGGTTTGATAATAGAACCACAGAAAGTAATGAGCTTCTATATATAATTCAATGTTAACAGTGTGGGGGAAAAAAAAAGGGCATTAGCTTGATAAACAAAAAACCACACAAAGCTTTCATATTAACTCTCAGCATAAAGTGCAAAATATATGGTGAGTTTTTATTGGTCACAGTTAGAAAAATAGCATTTCCTCAAGTGGAATATGGAAACATTCTTGTTTGCTTAAAGAATTAGTTTGGAAAATGATTTAAGTAGAGATTTCACTTGTATCCTGTTGGCAATGAGTACTGGAATTTCCTGATGTGGTATATGCTAAAGTTAAAGAGCTTTGGACCTTCTGGTGCCCAAAGGTTAAACTGAAACAATGACATACCTAACAGTGAAATTTTGCTTTGTATTGTTTCACAGTTGTAGGTTTTTGTTTTTCTTTGCATTTTTACTCTGAAAAATCCCTTCTGGTTGTTTAAATTGTGCTTCCTGTTTTCTCACTGCCTAAATAATACTTTAAAACCGTGCAGAACAATATATAACAGTGGGGGGGACAAGGAAGGAAAGCAATCATAACCAGTCCTGCAAGGCTGAAAATCTGCTAGCTCTGTAGAGGAGACTATTTAATAAAACCACACTCAGAAAACCTTGTCATTTCATTACAACAGGAAATATTAAAAGGCAAGCAACGAAATGAAGATCAGATGATACTATTAATTAAGAAAAAAAAAAAGAAACTAAATTAAAACCACAGAAAGGGTGTACGTCTGAAAAAAATAGGAAATTGGAAGTACTTATAGTGCTTCATTTCTATTTTTTCCCTAATCATATAAAAATTCTGAAGTTAAGTATTTCCCTCCTGCCATATCCACAATCCTAACGTAATAGCTTTTGGACTAGGAATTGAAAATTATCACAGTTGTTTCATTGATGGCAAAGAGTGAATGGGAAAATAAATGTTTGGAGATTTATTTTCTGTAATACAATTTTCATTTTTAATTAAAGAAATGTCACTGAGGTCTACAGAAGTCAGAGACTTTAGTTTGTTAAGTTCAGATTTACACTGAAAACTCAAGGGCTGAAGAATATGTTCAGTGAAGTAAACCTCAAACCTGAAATGCAGTCATACCTAACACTGGATAAGGATAGCACAGCCCCAGTTTTGGATTAGGTATTTCTATTTGCGATTTGATCTGGATATTTTTTTTATTTCTTCTTTAAAAAGTAATAACTGTGTGTTCCAGTTGTCCTTTTCTCATTTTTCTCATGTAAGAGATTTATGTACTTTTAAAATTAAAAAAGTAGTGAGAATGACTGTTACAGGATAATTTAAGCAGGCGATAGAGAGTAAAAATTACAGGCTAATGGAAACAAATGATCTAGAATCTGAAGGCATTTATATTAATCATCGTGGTGGAGGGGATACAGATGAAAAAAATGTATGAGGAACAAAAGGAGGTCAACACATATTTGATGAAAACTGAAACAGACATCTTGGTCCACTTCTGAAATACTATGTATTTCATAATATCTGTTCTGTTATTGCTGTTGCTCCTTGTATGTTTTCCTTTGATAACCCTACAGTATACAGGATCCTTTATTTTATATGCAACCCATATATTTATTTTCTTTTTTTTTAATTAACACAGTGTCTGTGGTATCAGGTCTGATGGATTTAGAACATCAGATGTGAGCAGCTAAGGTACCTGTGGGATAGTTTCTGATTAATTTTGTTCCATTATACTGTTTCTTTGCAGTGCTGAGGCAGGGACTAGCGTTTAGTCCTGTTTATCGGTTCTCCTTGTCTGATGGCACGATTGTTTCTGCCCAAACGAAGAGCAAGCTCATCCGTTCTCAGACGACCAGTGAACCTCAACTTGTAATTTCTTTGCATATGCTTCACAGGTAATCCTGACCAATTTATTACATCCACACTCTGCAGACAGATAGGAAAAGAACAGAGTTGCCAAAGCAAATAAATTGATTAAGGCTGATAGATGTTCAGTTGACCTAGAACTGATAGCATGAAAACAAAATGGGGTTTTGAAATCAATGCTTAAAGGAGGAAAAGACTGCAAGATTATTTCTGGGCTTGTAAATGGTATGCTGGATTTTCACATCAATATCTTCCATTAAATACACAACATTTCCTTTAATTTCATGTTGTTAATTTTGGTATTTAAATTTTCTGATTTTGCATAGTAGACACAATAAGCTTCCCAAATTTAATTAATTCTAGAAAACTTTGAAATATTAAAATCCTGTAATTCACAGGCATATGTTGGGCCTGTGTGTTCTTTAAAGAATATAAGAACTGCGTTTTAGAGAAATGGCATATTTTAACTACTTTCTTTCTTAATTTCTTATCTTTTCTGGTGCTTGGAGTAGTGACTTTCATGTGTGCAGTCCTGAGAAATGCCACCTCCATTTTTTTTTTTTCAAAGGCACCAACAATAATACGTTAAAGTCAAGGACAAGTAATCACTGACTTTACAACTTCAGTGTAAAATCTGAATTAAGACTTTGCATATCCTGGTATATTTGGGTCATGTTTTATTTCAGGTTTTATTTGCTGATTCTAATTACAATGCTATTTCCCTATATCCACTGTAGCACTTTTTTTGGGGAGAGAGGAAACAGTTCTAAACGTCATTAAAACTGAAACCATTTTACAGAAGTTGTAGATTTGGAAATTGACCTGACTAAAAGCTGTCTGAAATTTGTTTCCTTCAGATTGATGAATGTATTTGGTATCTCATCAAGTACTAAATTTTAAATTTAAAAAAGCACCATTGAACTAAAAATTGTATTTTCAGATATTCTTGCCTCTGGCAGAACACTGCTACTATTGGATTTGTAGTAAAATTTTAAAAAGCCATCTCTCTTTTTACAGTAAATGTTGTTCACCTTTGTACCTAAGGTAACAAATACAGAGTACCAGGCTTCGCTGCTTTGTGTGCTTCAATCCTTCCATTTCTCATACTGTAGCAAAATGCGAAGATTTATCTTTCCCTGTGCAAGTAGGAATGGTTTTGGTCTCATCAAAAATACATATTAGGAATGTTCCCTTAGCATTTGATTTCGGAAGTCCAGAGTCAATTTTATTTGACTCAGAAGGATTTCATAATCAGCTTGACTTTGTCTCTTTTAGTATTTGAGAATATGTCTGAGTTTTCTGATAGGAGTTTTATGACAAAAGTAAATAGTATATTGCATTCTCCCATAGACTAATTAAAATCTACTGAAGAAAACAGAAGTGACCTTCAGGTGCTCTCACAAGAGATTTTTCACTGTGTGTGTCTCTTCTGATCCTCTATCTTACAGCCTACATCTCTAAAATAGGAGTTTCAGCTCCTATGTGTGTGATTTTTTTTTCCTTTCTTCTCCTCTTTTCCTAAATGCTCGTGCAGGACTGGATTACTAACAGCCTGTTCCCATTCTGAAGCAGTTTCCAGTAGTTCTCTTGGCTCATATACTGTTTTGGTGCAGTATTGAAATACACTGGCAGTGTAGAAATGTGACTTTTTCAACTTTCTTTTCCCTATGAACTTGGTGGGCAAATAGCCCACTTCAGCCTTGTGGTGGGGCTAACTCGTAGAAATTTATAACTCCAGCAAACAGCTCTCCACAGCTGTCTTGTAAAACATGTATTTGTTTGAGTAATATGTTTCAGATGAAATTTCTGTCAGGTCTAGATGTTAACTCTTGCACAATTGTAAGGAAGAGATATACATTAAAGGGAGAGAGTCTGAAATTGTAACCTGTCTGCATTTCTAATGACTGCCATTTAAATTAGGTATAATTTTGTTTTTCCTCTCTGCCACTGATTTGTTAATGAGGTACTGAAAAACCATGTTATTAATGTGCAACCATGTTGAGAGTTGCATATCACTTTTGTCAAATTGTCAATTTGTTTTTAGTTGTAGGGTTTTTGTGTTATTTTAATGCAAGTTCTGAGGTTTTGTTTCTTTTTCTGTAATGCAATTGCATTTTGGCCACTGCCATTTTACCTAATGGCTTGTTTTTCTTCCCCTTGCCACATAGAGAGCAGAATGTCTGTGGAATGAATCAGGATTTGACTGGACAAGGAATGGGGAAGATACTGAACCCAATTAGCTCCAGCAGCCCTGCCCATCAGGCCATGTGCAGTGGGAACCCAGGTCAGGATATGACCATCAGTAGCAATATAAATTTTGCCATAAATGGCCCAAAGGAACAAATGGGCATGCCAGCAGGCAGGTTTGGTGGTTCAGGGGGAATGAACCATGTGTCAAGCATTCAAGCATCCACTCCTCAGGGTAGTAACTATGCACTAAAAATGAATAGTCCCTCACAAAGCAGCCCTGGCATGAACCCAGGGCAGCCAAACTCTATGCTTTCCCCAAGGCATCGTGTGAGCCCTGGAGTGGCAGGCAGTCCTCGCATCCCACCCAGTCAGTTCTCCCCTGCAGGAAGCTTGCATTCACCTGTGGGAGTCTGCAGCAGCACAGGAAATAGCCATAACTACACCAACAGTTCCCTGAACGCACTTCAGGCCCTCAGCGAGGGCCACGGCGTTTCTCTAGGATCGTCGTTGGCTTCACCTGACCTAAAAATGGGAAATGTACAAAATTCCCCTGTGAATATGAATCCTCCCCAGCTAAACAAGATGGGAAGCCTGGACTCTAAAGACTGCTTTGGACTATATGGGGAGCAATCAGAAGGTACAACTGGACAAGCAGAGAGCAGCTGCCATTCAGGAGAACAGAAGGAGAATAGCGAGAGCAACATGCCACCGGTTGTTAGTGGTGAGAGACCTGATGGACAGAATAAACTGCACGATGGGAAAAGCCAGACAAAGCTCTTACAATTGCTGACCACCAAATCGGATCAGATGGAGCCTTCGCCTTTGTCCAGTACCATGGGAGACGTTAGTAAGGACTCCACGGGAGGGTTGCCTGGGTCTGGTTCAGCACATGGAACCTCACTCAAGGAGAAGCATAAAATTTTGCACAGACTATTGCAGGACAGCAGTTCTCCTGTAGATTTGGCCAAGCTCACAGCAGAGGCCACAGGCAAAGAACTGAACCAGGAGTCCAGTAGCACAGCTCCTGGTTCAGAGGTGACTGTTAAACAGGAGCCAGCGAGTCCTAAGAAGAATAATAATGCACTACTTCGCTACTTGCTAGATAAAGATGATACTAAAGATATTGGTTTACCAGACATACCCCCAAAACTGGAGCGGCTGGACAGTAAGACAGACTCTTCAGGTAGCACAAAGTTGATAGCTATGAGGACAGAAAAAGAAGAGATAAGCTTTGAGCCTAATGAACAGGTAAGCAAATCTTTGCATTATGTGTGAATGAGATGTTCTAGGCCTGCCATCTGAATTCCTTTAAGAGTAATTTCTTGACACTTAAGGAGGCTGTTACCCATCTTTGAAATCCAGTCTTCACACAGTTTTCCGATTGGATGTCACTAAGTTGTGACCATCACTCTGTCTAAAAGAACAGACTCTGCCTGGGAAGAGGTGGATAATGTAGGGGCTGAACTCTGGGGAACCTTTCCCACATGGTAGTCAGACAAAGAGAGAATAGTTGTAACTGTTGGTTAATGCTCGCTTATTGACAGCTTTTCCCATAGGCTGTTGTTGAACTGTCGTGGGCTAAATAGACTCTTGACCTAGTCCAGCATAGCAACTACACTTCTGCCAGGTAAAGTGGGTTTTTTGAAAGGACTGATACAAACTTTACAATACTAGTCTTTGTGCAATATTTGATCTACAAATTAAAATTAATGCAAATGGAATAATTTCTGTGCTAATTACAGGAGGGTTGATTTTGGATTTCCTTTTTACTTACAAATTTTTCATATTCAACCCCAGATTCCCATGGATGATTAATTGTTAAGTGCAGAGATCATACCCCCTTGTACAAGGTTATCTGCATTGAATTTCGCATTCTGTGCAAGATTTCTTGTTGCTCTGATTGTTCTGATGCCCAACATACTAACAAACTGTTTGTCGTTAGGACCTGTGTAAAAAGTGTTATTTCACTCACTTTCATGCAGAATTCACTTTGAAAAAGCACCGGCTTCACATCACTCAGAATGCTCCAGTTTTCAGAGCTTTGCAAGAAAAAGGGATGCAGCAAAGGCAATTTTGTACCTCAGTATTACTGTTGATGTTATTTATAAAATGGATAATCACAATATCAATTTTAGTATAAGGCATTTTCTGAGGAGTTTATAACTAGATGGAGTTAATGATCCTTAGCTTTGTCCTGTACTATCAACTCTCACAGCTGGTCATTAATCCCTGAGCAGTGTCCTGTGCATGAAGCTTTAGTTTGTAAATCATGATCAGATCATACACTGTGCAAACGTTCATGACTTGTTCATTCATACACATAGTCTTCATGTTTAAAAAATTATATATTTTTAATGTGTGGACTGGCTTTGAGCATGTTTATTTTTGTGAATCTATTTTATTTATATTATTGTGCATATATAAATACAGAATTTTTCATATTTTCTATGTTATACTTCATGGCTGAGGAGGGATGGACAACATTTTCTTAGCCCTAAGTCACAGCATTGGACTCTTTTACTCTTTACTTTGTCTTTTTGGCAGTCTCTAACCAGCAGACAGTTCTTTCAACAGTGGTTATAACCACAAAACGTAGAGGAAGAACATGACACTACATTGTGGACACAGCATTGTTAAAATCTCGGTTATCCAGGCATCTCCTACGATTACTTCACTTGTGTTCCAACAGAATTTGATAGATGTTGCCATTATGTAGGAGCTATTGTGGTTTTTCAATCCTTCTCATGTTTCAGGGGGAAACTGATCCAAATTAGACTAATTTCTACAGAGATTTGTTCTCAAGCCTGGGTGTTAGTTTAGTTCCAAATACAAGTGCTGTTTTGTAGCACCTGTAGAGGGAAGGCTTAGATTCTCGCTGAGAACATGCTTTGTTTGGCTAGAAAAACGCAGACATTGAGATATTCACAGCTAAACTGGCAAGAATAAACTTTTTAAAATATCTAATAGGTTTCAATTCCAAGTTCAGTTCCTATAGATTGAAGTCAATACTGGATTGAAGGCAGAGGTCCTTCAGTCTTGAGTTTTTTGTATGGGACAAGAATGTAGAATTTGGTAATTACCAAGAAAGAAATCATGTACATCTAAGTAGATAAAAAGCATGGCCTTCTAATGGTTTACTTCTCAAGAATTACGTTTCTAAAAGAATGAAAATGTCCTCTTTAATGATCTCTGTGGAGTAGACAAAAATGTCTTAGCATGTGAACCTGTTCACAAAGAGCAGATTTTGTCCCGTCTAAAAGTTAGCTGTCTAGTCCAAGGTGGTCCTATACATTCTTTTTGTCATTGATGGAAAACAAGAAAATACTTCAGATTTTTTTTTTTTGGTCTTACCCTAATGTATTTCTAACATAGGGATGGTAACCTGCTGCCTGGTGATGTTCCCATTGACTACTGGTAGCCTGGACAGCTAGTTTAAACTAGCTGCCTTACTTTTTCATGACTAAAGACAGTCAAGTTGTACCTCACTCTAAAGTTAGCCTTATATAGCTTCATGTTTACAGCTAAAGAAATAGACTTCTGTATCTAGAAGTGTTTGAAAATCATGGCCTCACTATTATAAAGTTTGTAAAGTTAATAGTCTATTCATTTTTAATTTTAGGCTTCATGTTCATGAACAGGGGAGGAGTTGGAATATGCACTATGGATGCATTGCCTTTTCTTAAAATTTGGAGGCAGAGATTGTCTCCCAGGAAAGGGAGAACAGGAGATACAGAAAAGTATGGGAACTGTGACTGATCAGAAAACCATGAAGCAGTGCAGGAGTGGTGATGAAGTAGTAGAGGTTGAAGTTGCTTGGGCTTCCTCAACACTGGGGTAATGAGAAGCCAGTCCCGCAGCTCTGATGAAAGGCTGCTGGATAATGACAGAGGGTTTTTGTTGCTCTGGTTGGTTGTAAATAGAGTTTTAAAACCTACTTAAAATGCAGGGAAACCTGGAGCTGAATAAACAGGAGAAGTCCAGTGTGGAGTAGGAGAGGAAATGGTGGGGAATATAAAATAATGTAAGCATTTATTTAGCTGAAGGCCAGGCTTTTAAACAAATAACCACTTTACCCCAATTATAAAATCACTGAAAATATTTAGCATCAAAAACTCTTCAGCTTTGGAAGACCGTCTCCCACAGGAAGTGCTCACTGCCTAAATTTAGATCAAAGCTGGAACTATTTAGTACAAGACTAGAACACAGATTCTTGTGCTAAATTCTTCCATCCTCCTGCGTCCTTCCAACCTCCCCCCCTTCTTCCTCCCCTATGTAAAAATTAGCCGTGTGCTTGTGTTACCTATTTTGCAGGTTTATTTAAAACTTTCCCCCAGGAATGTTGTATTTTTAAGTAATTAGTCACTGGAATGTGCAGTTTATCTGGAAACTGCAGTGGAGCAGCAGTGGGATGGCCTCTGCAAGGAGACATCAGGGTGTTGGGAGGCACCAGAGGCATTATGTTTTCTCCTTTTACTTTTGGTGTGACTTTCTGAGCAGGAAATGCTTTGAAGTGCACCACTGTACTAAAAATAGCAGTCTTCTAGGTAGTGTGTTTAAACATATACTTCTGCAGAGAGCAGCAACTGACAGGAAGCCTTTCTCAAGTGGCAAAGAATATTTCCAGTGCTGCCGTACCTTTTTTCCCTTCCTTGATGGGATGATGGTTATCAAGCTCTATTAGGCTGATTGCTATTCCAGTTAAGGCACCTGTGGGGGAGGTGATGAAAGAGAGACCTGCTGGGGAGGCTCAGCAGAGCTTTTCCTACCGCATCAACAGTAGCTAGGACTGTTGCTATCAAGCACTGCAAGTGCTTGTATCATTCTCTGCTGTTGAAAAGGAAAGGCAGTGGAAACACGAATTCTGATTTGCTATAGATTTGGTTTATAGGACATCCCTCAGCAGTAAGTCTATGTTTCCCTGCTGGGCCCACCAGCAACTGTGGAGCTGCCATGGTGGGACTTGCACCTTCCTTCCTTGTTCCCCACTGCTTGTGTTGTCTCAAAAAAATGTCTTGTGCCAGGAGCAACCTGTGTAGTGGTCAGCAGACAGTCAAATCTCACAAGGTTGGGCTAACAGCTTTGGCAAGGACAGTGAAAGTGTGGGGTTACATCAGAGAAACACCATGCCCTGACAATGTCAAGTATTGCCCTACTAAAGAAAATGTTTTGTTTAGCTGTATTTTTTTGCACTGCAAAACTCGTCAGTAAATTGAGTATAGATTATTATATTCGTACTACAGATAAAGAAACCAAGATGTAGAAATTCCAAGTAGCTTATTCCCTGAGAAAACATTTGGCACGATGTGGAATAAAATCTTTATCTCCATAAGCACACTCTCCTCTTTTTTAGCCAGTTATCAATATAGACAGACTGTCTGACAGAGACTTCACAATGCCACAATTTTGACAAGTGCTGTTCCAGGAATCATCTTATGTATGTATCTTTTTGTCCTAGAACTCAAAAACTCTCCTAGTGTTCCTCACACACTTCATCAACACCGCTGTCCTTTTTCTTTACATGGAAAAAAGCATCTTCCCAATACTAGCATATTTCCTTCACATGTGCCACTCATCTTCCAAAAACCTGCTTCTTGATGTCCAGAATCTGTTAAATTCATGAAGGACATTAGTTTCTTCTGGAAATTCTATCTAGACCTTACAATAGGTATTCCATTTTCTGAATGTTTTTTAGTTAAGAATTCTGTTTCCAAAAGTTAGCAGCAGATTAGCCTGGTAATATAACAAGATCACTAGCCGGTTGTATGTTTATTGCAGTTATCAAGGAAAACAAGACGATATTGATTCCACTCTTGGTTTACTTTTTCCTTCTTTTTATAACCCTTCAATTTATTGCCAGTTTGCAGTGGGGATTTGGTTTTGTTTACCTTTTATAGCCAAATACTTTGCTCAAGCTACAGAGGTATGAATGAGCTAACTTGACGTTTATATGAGACAGGTATAGTGTTGTGTCCCCACCAAAAGACATACTATTGTAAGGAAAAAGTCCCAGATGCCTCTGTCATATGTGACTGTAAAGGAAATGTATACTTGTATGAAGATTTGCATAAAGAGTCTCCATACTAGTCATGTGTATTGCCTGCGTTGAAAAAAAGACGTCCAGAAAGTTTAGGGTCTTATTCAGTCCTTTACAATCCATGGGACCTAGATTTTGACATAGCAACTTCTGTAAAACCAACTTCATGTTGAGGTATAACTGCTTAGAGCTGAAATAAATTCTGTAAACAATTAACTCTTTAATCTGCCTTTCTCTACGTGACATTGATAAGTACTTCTAAAGTACGTACTTTTAAAATATGTCTGATTTGTCTTATGTTTTCTGACACTTAGTATCCAAGTTCTACAGAGATTATTGTAACTATGTGGCTTAGAGATAGTGAGAATACGTGCATGAGAACTTTCTTGTGATCCTTAGCACTTTATCAGGCATATTGTTTATTAATTAATGACAAATAATTGCTTTACATGGAGGTTAGGGTGTGCCTTCTATTTATAAAATTCAATTTAGACCATTAGCAAAATAAATATAGAGTATAAATAGAAGAAAAAACCCATGAAACTATCCAAGTAAATATTTTAATGCTAGTTTCTGTGTATATAGTGCCATTTGAGGGTGAGCCTGGAAAGAGTTAGGTTAACATGATAACTTTGTGTTAATTCTAAATCTGTCTTGTAGCTTTTGCAGCAGTTGAGAACCTTCATAAAAAATAAAGATGAAATATTCAATATTGATTACGTTAAGCAAAAAAAAGAGAAGGTTATGTATTTGCGCTGTTATAATACATCTGTTGTATTTGGCCTTTTTTGGCCACTTCCTGAGAGGAATTAAAAGCATCTTAGGGAGTGCAGTTTTCTGACACATTTGGATCAATATCTTCTTCTCTGACTTTGTTTTAGGTTTCATGTTTGTTTGGTTTGGTTTTTTTTTTTTTTACATCTAATGTTTAAACAAAGAATTGCAGTAGCCAGAAAGTTTGGAAAAAAAAGAGAGGAGGAAGAAAAAAAGACATAAATTCCCCCACAAAACCGAACAAAAACTCCCCTGCAACATATAACACTTCCCTTCACTTTTGCCTCAAATATGTTTAATGAAGGCCATATGTTTTATTTCCTCCAAAGAGTACTGAATCATCCTATAATTTATGATACTGTACATCAGTCTTCACTATTGACTCATGCAGTCTTCTTGTACGAGCTCTGCTGGTGCTCAAAATGCAGCTCCTAGAAACATCACTTACTCCTGTTTCTCAGCGCACCTTTTTGACTCTTCTTATCAGTGGCATGCACAGTGATTTTGACTAATAATCACATTTGATTCGTCTTGGCTCTACCTTTTCCACTGGTGTGCAGTGTCCACCCAACTGCTTGTAAAGTGCCTGGAAGGCAGCGAGTCAGCAGGTGGATTTGTCAAGAGCAGGTAATGTCAGACCAACCTGTTCTTCTCCCAGAGATGTAAGAGAAGCAGCGTATGCCATGTGTCTTGGTTTGAGCAAGTCTCTTTTTGTCCCTCTTACACGTAGAGTTCTCATAGCCAGATTAGAGATGCATGGTCAAGGCAAAATTGCTGTGCTGTGAGTGGGTAGGAAGCTGTTTGGAAATTGGAAATCCTTAAACACAAAGTAGTTTTTTAAGGATATACTTGTCAAAACTGAGATGCTGGAGGACCTTGTGCAGCATCAGCATCTAGAGCTGCTCACTGTTTGAATAGAGCATATACGTGGTGAAGTTGCATGTGACACTTGAATGTCTGCAAATGCACTGGAGGGCAGAATTCAAATTCAGCTGCAAACAGGAGATATGGAGGGAGAATCTTAGGATGAACAAATGCTGTTATTGTCATTAGTCAAGAATAATGTCACCAATTTTTTTTTTTTTACAGGGACTTTTTCAAAGCTCTGTGTAGGGATCATAGTACAAGATGAATGAGTCAGTAATATCATATAGTTTAAAAAACGCACAGGCTTTTCTAGGATATTTTATCAGAGTGTACTATGTGTAAAGTAAACTTTCTGCTTTGCTCAGCAGTAATAAGGCTTCATCTTAAGTCCTGTACTGGACATGTCACTACAGCTAAAGTGTGGATCAACCGAAAACATTCCACAGCAGTGCTAAGAGTAATGAGTCAGGATATATGCTGAAGAAAAATCAACAACTTGAGATTGCGTATTAGTTTCAGCTTAGAAGGCACGTGTTTTCAAATACAGAAAAGACTGGAAAAAGAAAAAGGAACACTTTGTTCTCCAGATTCAAAGTATGACAGAAAGAAGGGCACAAATTTAAGTGAGGGAGATTTTGTGTTGACACTAAGGAAGAAGTCCAATTAGTAGGGCTGACAGAGTGCTGAACCCAGTTTACCAGGGAAACTGTGGATTTTCTATGACTGGATATCATTAACAAGAGACTGTATGAACTTCTGTAGGGACTGACACACAGTGACTTTGCCTTGAGCCTTTAAATTTCTTCCAGTCCTCTGGTTCTGTGATTTCCTACCGTTTTGCTAGCAACACCAACCTCCAGACCACCTACATGGTGCCTTTTAACAAAGTATATTTTGCACCTTATATTGTGATCTGTAAGACTAGGAGGTGATGTGGAAGGAGTAAAGAGCACTATACTGTGTTTATCTGCAGCCAGTTATCCAAAAGAGGTATGGAGATGTAACCTCAAAGCATCTTAGCAACTTTTGAATAAAATAGCTGGGCTTCCCAGGAGCAGGTTAGCTACTGCAGCAGGAGTTTAGTATAGACTTACATGCTGTGCTTCCTAAGGCAAGCTGGGAGAGCCTTAGTAGGTAGTTTAAAGCCGTCTCAGATATTTCTACATTATCCTGTGATCTGCGGCATAAGTTTGCTCTCAATAAATAGCAAGTTCAGAATGTGGTCGGTTCAAAAAAATAAAAGAACAGGAAGAATTGTATTTCAGTTGTGTACATGTTTGTAGTGTTATTTCTCAGTTCCCCATCCTTCACAGCTGGCTGCTTGCTCACTCTCTGCCTCCCTTCCATCATTGCACACTTCCTAATGAAGGTGCTGATTTTGTGTAGTTTTTTGTTATAAATACTGCCATGAAATGTTTCCTATGCAACTTGATGGTAACTGAGACTGGACTGCCTGTTGGCAATTACTACCCCAAGGAGCTTTACTCCATTCAAAGGTTTAGGGTCAGAGAATATATTTGTAATCATTTCCAAATTTCATTCAGAAAAATATTTTAATTCTGAGGGTTTATAGACAGAGAAGCTGACCAAAAAAATAATGTTGAAATCAACATTTTAAAGAGAAACATACAGGTCAGTATTCATGTTAGTATGGGATTAACTTAATTTTTTCCCCATCTTTATTTCATTATAGTTTTCTACTGAACTGAATGGAACTATATGTCTTTTCTTTTCTTAGTGTCCAGAAGTTATTTTTAATGATTTGGAAAGCTGTGAGCAAAATAAATTCCTAAAGCTAGTAATTAGTTGACAGGTTTAAATTTATAGAACTTTGTTAAAATGTATGTTTCTTGCCAGCTAACTTGCATAGATGTATTTAGCATTAAGGTTTTGAATGTAACAAAGAAAAATGCGTATGGGGAATTGTTTTAGCCATGAAGCGATTTTTTCATCGTATGCTTTTAATCAAGTTCATAAAGAGACTAGAAATATGACTGTGCTGAAAGCAATATTGGTTATACCTACATAACCCCCCATCTTCATCACTGTTCAATTTCTTCTCCTGTCAAATTATCCTTGCTGTATACATCGACCACAGAGTGCACAGGGAGAATTTCCCCTTTGCACAAGGTACGGATCGTGTGGATTTGTACATCCTGATGCTGGGGTTTTGAAAAGGGTGCCAGTGCCACGCCGGGCTCCACAAATGCAAGGCAGTTGAGCCCTGAGGAGCCTACGCAGTCTCCTTTCGACAACTTTGCAAGCTTCCTCCACATCAGGCTTCTTGCAGGAAGCATCTGAAGCTGGTGCGGGTGTAACAGTTTCGGGCTGCCTGGCTCTTCATGAGCAGGATGCCAACAGTAAGCGAGCAGCAACGTGTACTGTGGGTTTGTGTTTTTTCCAATTGCAGCCGGGCAGTGAACTGGATAACTTGGAGGAGATTCTGGATGACCTGCAGAACAGCCAGTTACCACAGCTTTTCCCAGATAGCCGCCCAGGCGCGCCAGCGGGCTCGGTCGACAAGCAAGCCATCATCAATGACCTCATGCAGCTCACCAGTGACAGCAGCCCCGGCGCGGCTGTGGCCACCCAGAAACCAGCAATGAGGATTTCACAGAGCAGTGAGTGCACTTTCCGCGTGCTCGCGGGCCAAGCCGGGAAGCCGGCAGCGCGGTGGCCTCGGGTCGGCCGGGGAGCAGCGGGCGGCTGCTGGGGCTGCCGCGGCTCTGTGCGTGATTGTGGAGCGCCATCTGCGGTCCTCCCGGCTCCGAGCACCCCCAACTGAGGCCACGGCGTCTGATCCGCGGAGAAACCCGCAGCCGTCGAGCCCTTTTAAGGGATACCCTCGAAATAAAAGAGGCGACTCCTGCTGTGGTTGTAGGAGAGCGCCTGCATTTTGTTGTGATGTAGATCGCCTCGTCTCAGCAGCCCTTCTAGTCAGAGGGACAGGAGAGGCTCTTTGTGAGCCTGAAGAAGAGTAGCCTCCTAAAACCTTAAGATTAATAGAAAGACGTATGATTAAGAGGAATACCCAAATTTAACTTGAAATTGTGGGTGTTAATTGAGTCACTTTCAGCTGACAATATTCTTTAACTTTATTAATTAACTGAAGTTAGCATTGAGATGTTGCTCTACCACCATAGAATAATGGAAAGCAAGCAAGATGGGAGTCTTATTGGCTACTAATGTCGATCAAAATAGCATAAGAAGTCCCCACTCCATGTTTTTTCTCCTGTTGGCTATGATGACAGCATCTGTTTACTTCCTCAAATGTATACTGGTGGTTTTTATTATAAAACATAGGCCCTAGATAATATTTTTAGCCATTCCGATGATACTAAAATAACACCATGTCACTTTCAAATGAACTCAAATTATTACTTTGGAATATTTGAATAAATATATTACTACTGATAGTTTTAATAGTACTAGTAATAGTACTATTATCACTATTAATAATAAATATCAGTGTTAAAATTCACATTAAAACCACTACAGATTCTTAAATTATCATTTGTTGTCAACATTGTGCAGAGGAAGATGCGTGGATTTAGTGTAGTCATTTTTCTAAATATAGGGGTACTAACAGCAGAAGCACATAAGAAAGAAGGAAATCTTTGTGCATCTGAAGGGTTTAGCATATTCTTTCTGAAGCAAGGTCTGCTAGTTCCTTCCACTGTAGCCTTTTGGCTTTCCAGAGTTAACCCAGCTTTAAATCTGCTTTCAAAGCTACTGGCTGTACAGTAATAGTGTAATTGTAAATGAGAGTGGCTTCGTCGTTAGCAGCAGTTCTGTAAAAGCAGCATCCTGTTTCCCATGTAAATTAAAACCCTGAAACATTTTTTCCCCCAGCTTAGACTCGTGTCTGTTCCTGATTCCCCTAGGGAACTTCCGCCTTGTTTTCTGTAGAAGAGTATACAGAAAACAGGTGCACAGAAATAGTGATTGGCTTCTCGTGTGCTTACCAAAAAGCAATGTAGAGTAAATCTAAAATCATTTACAATTCCAAAAGAAGTTTGAAGTTTTGGGGTTTTATCTATTTAAAAAAATATTTAAATTAAAAAAAAAAAATACTTGAGAGTTGCAAGGTTTGCCAAATGGCTACTTTGTTGTGTGGGGAACAGGGAACCTCCTTCATTCCCATCTTGATCTAGAGCAGAGTGTGTGATCTGAGCACCATCAGGTATTGTTAATTGTGTTGGTATTTTGTGCTGTATTTCCAGCTTTCCTTTTTGTAAGATCGGGTTGCTTGCAAAGCTACTCGTATAACTTACTCATCTGTGGGTTTTTTCAAACTACTGGGTCAAACTGTTCTGAAGCTGTCACTGAAGCTGGATTTTGGTTCAACCCTTAGACTTTATGATACTCCTAAGCTTAGGAAGGTCATTTGTGTCTCATAAGTAAATTTTACTTGTTTGAACTAATAGTAAGGACAAAATTTTGATCTCTTGATTAGGAATTACATGGACGTGATATGATGTATTATTTCCTTACATACATATAAACAAATTCACTTGGCAATAAATACAATGAATTCGGGTAGTCTGATTTTATAAAATAATATTTAAAAGTCAGTAACATTTTTAATAAGATGTTTCTGTACTTTTTGTCAAGCTTGATAAATCTCAGTTGTGATAAGTGGTAAGTTTTCAGATTCAAAAGTGTCACTCCTGATCTAAAATAAGAAGTTCTTTAACTTCTTTGTAAAAACAATGAATGTAAAAATGCAGAAGTCACTTTAAGGATGCCTCTATATCACAGCCGTTCCTAGGGGAAATTATCAGGAAGTATTGCAAATAGTAATTTCACCAAAAGTGGATAATTTATTCATATGTATTTTGTTGGTATGAGTGGAAATGGAATCATAGTCACAAGGTCGGTGTTCAATTCACATTTGAGAAATCATCGTGGATATGGGAGATGCTCTCATGCATTGGAACCTTGCCCACAGACCTCAAAGCTGAGCTTGGTGCTTGCCAGTCATGAACTGAAGCTCACCTTTCTGGGACACTGCAGAGTTTTCTCTGCAGAGGCTGATTTTAAGAGCAAAAAAGACCTCAACAGAAAAAAAATTAGTTATATAAAGGTGACAGTAACCATCAAGCATGGTTCCGTTTACCGGAATGTTATGGTGGCACAGCTGTGATTCTGGAACTCTTATTTGTTGTTGCTAAATCATAGAAATATTTAATCATAACAAAAAATGTGTAAAAAAATAAAAAAAAAAGGAGATGTAGAAATGGGGCTACAGGATCAAATATATACATACTCAGTCTGTCCTTAATTTTGGTAACTTCTTCAGGACCCCAGCTTATGCTGGAAAACTTTCAAAACGGATTGAATCTGAACAACCTGCCTCAGGATGACATCTGCATGCAATTACAGTGCTACTAGCTATAAGATTAATTGGCAGCATATCACATAGTGGTATGTTTTGCTGTAGTGACTCTTCTGTCAGTTAAATTGCATCATTTAAAGTTTTTAAAATATATGTCATATCTGTTTTAGTGTCAGAATGTTCCATTCTGAAATTTAGATTAAAATGTCAAGAAGGGATGTTTCTCAGACAGATATGGAGTGGGTAAATGATACAGCATTACATAGCTCAGCCCAACAGCATAAAGTGTGTTTGGATGATTCTTCTTTTTTTTTTTTTTTTTCTGTTTAACAAGTAAAGTTTCCATTCTTGTAACTTTGCTTTTTTCTTTGCTCCTCTTGTTTAGCTTTCAATAACCCACGAGCAGGGCAACTGGGCAGGTTATTGCCAAACCAGAATTTACCACTTGACATCACACTGCAAAACCCAACAGGTGCAGGAACTTTTCCACCCATAAGGACGAGTAGCCCCTATTCAGTGATACCTCAGCCGGGACTGATGGGCAGGAATGAAGGGATGATAGGAAGTCAAGGAACTTTAGGCAACAGTAGCACAGGTAAGATAGATTTCCGTTTTTTTAAAGCATATTTGAGGAACAGACTCTAGGATGTGTAACAATGTTGGGGTTATTATAAGTGCTTTCCAAAAAGTCTGGAAAAAATTCCTGTTTCATAGGCTGTTATGTAGTGACATTTACTTTGAACTTCTATTTCTGCATATGTTTTACTTTTGCTCTTTATGCACTACTTTTCACCTTCTTGAAAACTTCTTGATGAACACAGTGTGTTGGCAATTAGAATCTCTTCACATCAATGTTCGAGAATCCACTGAGGCTTAAATACATAAAAGTCCAATATTTCTACCTTGGAAAAAGCAAATAAGTAAACCATTTGTCAGTAGGTAGAAGTAGTTCTTTCAAAACAAAACTGTGGACATGCTGTTGTCGTTATGATGTGTATCTCTACAGACCTTGGTTTTCCCCTCCGTTGTCTTTTACTTATTAGCCTTAGTTCTCAATTTAAAATTTAAGAAATGCTAGTCATAGAATCATAGAATGATGGGGTTGGAAGGGACTTTTAGAGATCATCTAGTCCAACATCCCTGCAGAAGCAGGTTCACCTAGATCAGGTCACATAGGAACATCTCCAGGTGGGTCTTGAAGACCTCCAAGGAAGGAGACTCCACAACCCCTCTGGGCAGCCTGTGCCAGGGCTCCCTCACCCTCACAGTGAAATAGTTTTTTCTTATATTTAAGTGGAACTTTTTGTGTTCCAGCTTCATCCCATTTCCCCTCGTCATGTTGCTAATTATTTTCATACATGTAAAGTTTTTGGGAACCATCAGATGTTGCAATGATACTATCTCTTGTCATGAATTACGTCTAATCTGTGGTGCATTGATTTCTTCATGTTGCCCTAATATTGTACAAAGACAACCATAGAAGGTTTCACTAGTACATAGTCTGAGAGTGTCCAAGTGTGCAATAATTGTTAAGAACTCTTAAGTGAGTAAATAAATGGATATTGTAAGGTCTTTCATCTAGCAATTCATGGTCAAAACTTTATATTTAGTTTTCATCAGTATTAAAAAAAGACATGCTGCCAAACACTGAAATATCCTGTTGAAGTAGTTTAGAGATCAACTTGTAGTCTTTCAAGTGTCCTAATACTTTGATGTTCTGTATACATATTAAAGGATGTTATTCATCTTAGTATACAAGTTAGAGAGTATTATCTGTGTTCCTGCCATTTGCTCTAGCACACCACATTTTTCAGTTGACAGAGTGTGTACACAAATAGAGCAAACCTGAGGTTGTAACACTGCAGCAAATTTTGTACAGCAGCTGAAACAATGACCCTCTTCAGAGGATTTTTCTCCTTGGTTATATATCACCAAAGAGTTGAACTGATGAGTAGCAATAATTATTTCTGTGGCTTTTAGTATTCATTTAAGTATGTTGCAAAATGCCACTGGAGAAAACAACTGTCCAATCTGAAATCATTGTTTTATCTGCTGTCTTTACTATATAAAATGTATAAATATTGTGAATGCACGTCTTTGGGTTTCGGGGGTTTTTGTGTTGGGGTTTGGCTGGATTTTTTTTGCTACTGTCAGAGAGTGTAGTACTCTGTGTATTCCAAGTGTAAATAAATTGTATCAGTTGTTTACAGTAGGTGTAGGAGGACTTCCCCTAAAATAACGGTAATGAACTTCAGCATCTATCGGAAAGTTCCTGTGAGTAATTTCCCTGCACTGTACATTGCTTTGAGATTGTCTGGGTGAGCCTTGAAGCTGAGAAGGCTCTAGGTTCTGAATGAAAGGACTCTCCAGAAGATGTTTGCAGAATGTGAATTTAAATTCAGTCATTCTAATTTGTAAGTGTGTATAGTGATAGCGTATTGTTACTCGAGTCTTCATTCTCACTTAGCACTTGGAAAGTAAAGCACTGACACACATCAGCAAACGTGATTCATTTCCTGAGGAAGGAAGTTTAGGCTATCCACACACCCTCAGCACCTGTTGCAGACTACATGTGGGAACACTTACTCTGAACAGCGTTTCGGAAATGATAAAAGGATCTTCCTCTTGTAAAATGTATAATAATCTCCAGTCTCTTGACTAAGCAGCATAAGGCATCATTCTGCAGCTTTGCACATCTGGATGGGCAGTTGTGGTACAGTGTGCTTTGAGTGAAACTACTGCACTATCGTCTCTAAAAATGCAGCTCATCAGGCAGTGCTAATGTTAAAGCTGTTCTGAATCATGTGCTGGCACCAAAGTCTGTTTGGCTTTTGTGCAGGAATGATGGGTGGCAATGCCCCTCGGCCTGCCATGACATCTGGAGATTGGGGAAGCCAAGCTTCTGCTGTGAGAGTGACCTGCGCACCCACAGCTAGTGCCATGAACAGACCTGTGGCAGCAGGCATGATCCGCAACCCCACGGCCAGCATCCCCCTGAGACCCAGCAACCAGCCTGGCCCAAGGCAGATGCTTTCATCTCAGGTCATGAATATGGGTAAGTCACGGGCACATGTGTACTTGTTCTTTTTGACATATGCTGGATTGTCAAAGGTGAAGCAGAAGAAAACAACAAAAAAAAAGACTTTTCAATTGTTGAAGTGATGAGAAGCTTATACCACAGTGAAAGTTTCCTGTGGAGGTGGGAAGGAAGGTGTGTAAAACACTGAACTTTTAATGCATGTGTTGATAATGAACAGTTCCTGCTACTCTTTAGCTCCACAGTGGTGTGGCCAAAGAAACAGAATATGAGGTTGCCCTTATTTATTAAAGACTGTGACGTGTTTTAAGAGGAATGCTGTGAACATAGTAGTTGTTCTTGATCCATTTTAAAGAAAGTACATTGTGATACTGACTCTGTGTACTGGGTTTTTTATGCTTATCTTAGTAATTTTTGCATCTATGATGTCATATCTACTATTTTAAAGTTTTGAATCACTTTCAGAGTTCTCACATCATGTTCTTAAATTTTAAAACAATTTTTAACAAAAAAATCGTGGTGCTGCTAAGCATAACATTGTTGAAGATTTAATTGGCTTTGTTTGCTTGTACTGTAACAGATAATTCAATGGAAAGAATTCACATGCAAGTAGATTCTTTTCAAAAAAGTTATGTGGCTGATTTTCCTTGATTAGGGCCATCCGAATTGGAGATGAACATAGGAGGACCTCAGTATAGCCAACAACAGGCTCCTCCAAATCAGACTGCACCATGGCCAGACAGCATCTTGCCTATAGATCAAGCAACTTTTGGTAATCAGAGCAGGTGAGTCTTAATGTCATGTCAAATCATAGAGAGACTTTACAGGCCTGTACTTTATACACCACATGGAAACAAAGTTCTATATAAACAATTCACCAAAATTTCTGTTCATGATATGTATACATGTTCCAGTAATACTCATAAATGTTCTTCTTGCTGTTTAATGCATTGGAAGAATTGAAAGTTCTTTATCACAGTGGATGCTGCCAATGCTTTGGGTAGTTACACCATTTTCACCTCTGAGCATTACTGTGGGCATGATCTTCCCTGATTTTGTGGGTTTTGTTTTTAACAATTATACTTAAAACTACATGATTCTGTGAAATGTGGAAAAATGCCAGAGTCTTTGTAGTTAGAACATAACTGTCTTTTTCTGCAGCGAGGTGGCTGCAGAAATAATGAATAAATAATGAATTAAATAAATTAAATAATGAAGGACATGGTTAATTTCTGGTTTTTGGGGTGGAGTTTAATTACCTAAATTCTATGAAAGGCAAGGAAGAAAAGACGAAGTGAAGGGGAAGCTTAAGTTAGCTGGTTCTCAGGTAACTAGAAGTTTGATCACAACTCATTAACTCATATGTAATGTATTAACTTTCTTCATTATTAAGGCTTCTAAAGAATGCCAAAACGATGAAAACCAGTTTATACTTTTTAGTAAAACAACATGTCTTCGCCAAAAAGTTGGCAATTTACACTAGAGAAATTACACGCGTGTCTGTGTACATATGGACTGTATAAGTGATACAGAATGGACAAGTGAAAAATATTGAAATCTTTTGAATTGCGTAAGTTGGGCTATTTTTCAGGAGTAAATGGGGAGAACACTGAAAAGAAAATTAAGAGAAAGCAGCTGGGAAAAAAGGATGTTTGAAAAGGGCTAATAATCTGGCTACATTCTCTTAATCTTCATTATGCAAAGATGTCTGAAAATACTATGTGTAAATTTAAGTATAGGATTTTCTCTGTTACTTTTTATGCTTTTTGAGATGTGTCCTGGTGCTAATTCTCCCTCAGTTAGGGTGTCCATATGTCAAAAGCAGAACTAAATTATTCACTTAAAAAATGACACCATAAAATAAAATACAGAGCCATGTTTGGTCAGCCAGCCAGGCAGATAATTCTTCCATTTTGTTGTTCCTGCATCTGTCATAATTTCCTTGTAGCTGAAGATGGTGGAAAAAATTCCCCTTGTCATGCATCTGCAAGTAACCAAACTCTGTTCATTTACACCCAGAGACGAAGAATTGCTTGTTGCTGCCATTTCTTATTTTTTTAATCCCTGAAATTTGTATTTTTATAATCTTATTATAATTGTGAGTATTAAATTTGACAAAAGTTAAATTGTGAGTAAAAATAATTCTTTTAGAGAAAAGAATAACATTTTATTTGTGTTTTATAAAATAAATGAGGAAAAAAATCTCAATGTAATTGGTAATTGCTTAACATAAAGAATTTTAGAAATGTTTAAAACTTTTTTTCTTTTCATATATACTCATACTTAGTGACAATTTGAGGGAGGTGTTTTCAGATAGCCTCATTGATTATTTTTCCAGATCATAGATCCCTTCTTAGAAGTCGTCTTCAGAGTTTGCAAGCAATTTGATTCAAAGGATCTTTTTTTTTTTTTTTGCTCTTTCCTTTTACTGGTTGATAATTCCATCTGTGAGAGTTATAGAAAGTTCTCCGTTAATCTGAGACTGATTAACACCTTATGATAATTTAAAGATATATCATAAATATCTGTATTTTTTACATTCCAGGATCCAATTAAAAGGAATATGTTTTTGTTGGTTTGCCTGCCTGCCATTCTTTGTTTTGGTTTTTTTTAGGTGGATAATCCTGACGATGCAGCTCTTTCCTTCTGCTTAGCTTTGACATAGAGATTAGACTTCCATGGCAACCATATATCTCATTATGGAAACTAAATACACAAACATGTTTCTTTGTTTTTCCAAACAGACATGTAAAAAGGATTCACATATTGTGCTGTTCCCTCCCTCCACTTGTGACAGCTTTTGTTGTCACCGAGTAATTATCTAGGATGAGATTCTGCCATGATGTGCATGTAGTAGCTGCCCTTGCTTGCAGAATGCTTTACTCTATATATTTTCTATCATAGTCTGGATAATATTGTACATGAAGTAGAGCTCGTGTGTGAACTTCAAAACAAAAATATGTTATTTGGCTACAGATAAGGAGTTATTTCAGATTTAGTTTGTTTCTTGGTAAATTTTATCCTTTGAGTTTGGAGTAAACCTTTATTCTGCCTTTGTAACTGTGAGTGTGCTTTGCATGTAAATTCAGGGGTGAGGTAAACAGGATTTATAGAGCCAGCACACTACTTGACAATATCCAAATTCTTGCTGACACCCTTCTGAGGCACATAACCAAGTGCATAAACTGGTACCCAAGTGTGCAATTCCGTAAGATGAGTTGAGCTGATGCAGTGTTTTGCTGCAAACAAAAAGGGGAATGTCACTTTCTCCCTACTCCCCCATGCTTCTGGCCAGCTTTTCCAGATGTTTGGTTTGTGCGAGCTCAGACAGTTCTCAGACCCCTCTGTGACCTCTTTGGCTTGCTTAGTCTGACAGAAAACCAATTAAGAAGATTGTCTCTGGAAATCTGTTCTTTTTCTGCTTCTGATTGTATACTTAATCTAACGTCTAAAATTCAAAGTCACAATTAATTTTTTTTTAATGTATGTATTCAATGACTGGATTCTGTGACCCTGTCAACCTTATAACATGAAATCAGCACTTGGGCGTATCTGTGGTGTGCTTGCTACTTGTTGGTTACACGATGCTCGTGGGGCCTTGACAGGCGTTCATCATGCTATTTAGTTATTTCTTTGTGTAACAAAACTTTCACCCGGAATAGTTTTCTAAACAAAATTGGCAGTGATTAAAATAATTTCTGTCTCCACTTGTTAGTTCAATTTGAGTCCTAATCCTCTGACATTATTTCTTGTTTTTCAGCAGCTGTTTTCCAACAATGTGTTCATGTTTTGACAGGCAACCGTTTGGCAGCTCACCAGATGATCTCTTGTGTAATCATCCTTCATCAGAGTCACCAAGTGATGAGGGTGCTCTCCTGGATCAGCTTTACATGGCATTAAGGAATTTTGATGGTTTAGAAGAAATCGACAGGGCTCTGGGAATACCAGAACTAGTTAGCCAGGTATATTGGACATTGCGTATATTGTGCATTGTATTGAAAAGATACGTTGTCAAGGTAGAGGTAAAACGTGTTAGAAAAAAAGATTATCAAGCACTTCTTGCAAGCTAGGATGGAGTTACATATTTTGTTCACCTGAGCCCCAGATTTAGTCTTCCTTCCTCTTCTCTGCCATGCTTGTCTAACTCTTCTGACCTGTGCTGAGCTACCTCTTTTTATGCAACAAACCTAACCAAAGTAAAAAAAAATTAACAGGCTGTGGCTTAGCTGGTGGTCAGAGGAACAACTGTGGAAGACAGGTAAGGTCACAGCTAGCAACAAGGTATAGGAAAGAAGAAAAGGAATATGAAGACCTGGGAGCAGAGGAGCAAGGGCAAGATCTTTATGTGATGGAGGCAACAAGCTTTTGCATGAACAAACCTGTAATGTGTAATTTCACTCATAGTTTTTCACTTAATTGACTGATGTGTTATGGGACAATTTTCACCTGAAGCAGTTGATTTGATTCTAAGTGCTTAAAACTGTATTTTTTTTAAATATGAACATGCTTCCTACATTTTGCAGCATGAATTCATTCTATCCTTTTTCATCGTTTTTTTCTCTCCAGTTAATTTCTAGTGGCTTTCAGTCTTTTTCTTCTCCATTTAAGTCTTATATGATGCAAAAATGTGGTAAAATAAAAATGAAAAAATGGGTGGGGAGGCGAAGTTAGCACTTGATGTTTCTGGCACCACAATTTCCAAAAACAACTCTAGGTGTCTCTAAAGTGATTTAATATTCTCAGAGAAGTCTGCAATACCTGTTTCATGTCACGGCACTCATCAACATCCTGAGCATAAGTTGTGAATTAACTCTGCATTTCAGATACAAAATAGGACCAGTCAAACCCTGCTTTGGATATGAGAAAACTATTTCTAAGCTTATTTGGTACAACAAAAAACTCAGTGAGATGTGAGGCTGGAGATATAATTTATTGGTGAACTTCAGTTTTGCAGTGTGAAACTTCCATGTGATGTGACATAGCCTTTAGAATACTACCAAAGAAAAAGTTTTCTTTCAAATTAAATTAGAAATATGCTAATAGATAATCAGTTTGTGCAAAAGTGTCCTGGAAGAATTTGGGCGCAAATTGTTCGCATCAGCGTTAGTATTAGTTTCAGGCATCTTTATTTGAACTCATTAATTTCAAGATAGTGGTAAAAACCTACTTTCTCATCCTTATTCATTTGTAACATCATTGAATTTATCTTGGATTCAATGGCAAAAATATGCTGGCAATACTTAATTCACAAATTTTTCTAAAGCATTTATCATTTCAAGCTCTTATTCATAAGTGAAATTATACAATGGCTACATTAATAACATGGCAATGACTGTGGGTCCTTGTTTAGAAAAAGAAGAAAAGATAAAAGGAGCTATACTCTGTGAATGTGCTTAGACACTCAAAAATACAGTGTTTAATTTTTAAGTTTTATATTTAAGTAAAGAAAATGTCAGTAGTTTTGTGTTTAACAACATTCCCATGCAACAAGGCTGGTTTTGCAGGGTAGCTATACTAGTCTCGTATAGTCTCGTGCAAAGCCACATCCTGCCAACCGTTCCTATCATTCACCTATTTCTGCAGAGCCAAGCTGTGGACCCGGAGACCTTCCCCAGCCAGGAGTCGGGCATCCTGATGGAGCAGAAGGCACCAGTGTTCCCCCCGCAGTACACGGCACAGGCTCAGATGGCGCAGGGCAGCTACGCACCCATGCAGGACCCCAGCTTCCATCCCATGGGACAGCGCCCAGGATATGCGGCCCTGCGCATGCAGCCCCGGCCTGGCCTCCGGCCCGCTGCCATTGTGCAGAGCCAGCCCAACCAGCTGCGCCTACAGCTGCAGCACAGGCTCCAGGCACAGCAGGTACATCCTCTTCTCTGCCCACTTACACGGTGCTCAGCTTAGAATCATAGAGTCACAGAATGGTAGGGATTGAAAGAGACCTCTAGAGATCGTCTAGTCCAACTCCCCTGCTAAAGCAGGTCCACCTAGATTAGGTCTCCTTCTCCAGAGAAGGAAGACTGTGCCAGGGCTCCCTCACCCTCACAGGAGAGTTTTTCCTTGCATTTAAGTGGAACTTCCTGTGTTTCAGCTTTTGTCCATTACCCCTTGTCCTGTCACTGGACACTACAGTAAAAATGTGTTGCCCCATCTCATCCACTCTTCAGATGCATAGAAGTATTAACAAGATCCCCCCCAGTCTTCTCTTTTCTAGGCTAAACAGCCCAAGGTCCTGCAGCCTTTCCTCATAAGAAAGATGTTCCAGACCCCTGATCATCTTGGTGGCCCTCTTCTGGGCTCTCTCCAGAAGTTCCCTGTCTCCCTCTAGCTGGGGAGGCCAGAACTGAACACAGTACTCCAGATGAGGCTTCATCAGGGCAGAGTAGAGGGGGATGAGAACTTCCCTTGACCTGCTGGCTGCACTTTTCTTAATACACCCAAGAATACTATTGGCCTTTTTGGCCACAAGGGCATATTACTGGCTCATGGTTAGTTTGCTGTCTACCAGGATTCCCAGGACCCTCTCTGCAGAGATAATTTCCAGCAGGTCAACACCCCAGCTTGCTCCAAACAGACCAAGTCTTAAGCATGTACTCTGTTTTATGGTAGCCTAATTCCACTTTCCAACTAAAACCACTAGCCATAACAATTTTTGCCAAGATAGTACTTTGCACCGTCTCTTTTTTGGCCTTTTTTTTTTTCATCTTTCCTTCTGTAATAGCTGTGCACAAATGTACCTAATATTTTAACCTAGATCTCACTAGTTCTTTAGGCAAGGCTACAGTGGTGCTTTTTGTTATGCAAGTTTTTTTTCTGTTTATTATCTCTTGATTCTTCCAGCAATCTAAATGCTTTTATTGCTGCCTGTTACCTGTGTCCTTTTTTCTTTTGCTTTAGCCTTGGTCCACTTTTGAGGATCATTATAAGTTGTTGTTGCTTGTTTCATTTATATATATATATAT
>WBNH01000759.1:0-30132 GCA_013401255.1 Urocolius indicus
CAGTCGGTTGGTTGCGGGTGTGCAGCCTGGTCGGCCCAGCCCATGGTTGAGTCTGTTGGTGGACTTGCCTGGTTTGGTCACGGCACCTGTGTGTGAGCCTGTACAGCCCCATCGCTACTCCTCTGAGGTTCAGTCACTGTATCTGTGCAGTACAGTCAACATCCAGGTATGATTTGGTCAATATATAGTTTGGTTACTACACTGGCACCCTTTGGTTTCACTCCTGCAGTCGATATGCCTGTGCAGTTTGGTTACAATACCTGTGAAGTCAGTTGACACACCTGTTTGGGAGGGCTTTGTGCCAACAAAGCCGTCATGGAATTCCCAGAATATTATAAATACTCGATATGATTAAGCTGGGGGATGCAAAAAAAAACCACTACTGCACTTCTGCTGCTTCATCTTGATTCAAACATGGACGAATGAATGGAAAACTGCATCCATTTCTGTTTGTAACTGCAAAACAGCAGGTGCTGTGGTTGTTAATGTTTGTTTTACAGAAACAGAAACAAGTGCTCCATTGTTATGCACTGAGATTTTGGTTTAAAAAAATCACTTCTCTACAAGTAAGAGGAAACAATTTGATTTTAGGCTTTAAAAAGGGATGGGTTTTTAATAACAATACGAGGCCATCTTTGATTTGAAAGTGTAGCTGTGAAAACAAGTGTTCAGAAAATAAGCCGATGGCTAACGGTGACTCAGGAGGATGGAGAATGCTGCATTTCAAACACCTCTCAGTTCGTGATACCCAGAGCTCTTAGTTCACAGCTCAGAGTGAGCTGGGGGTGGTGGGGGAAAGGAATAACAAAAACTGCAACAGATTCTGAGCTGTATGTTTTGTTTTAAACAGCAACTTTTTAGTTATGATTCTAAGGAAGACTTCACAGATGTCCATCAAACATAACCCATGCAAAACCACCTACCTGGCTGTACAGAGAAACTGGAACAACCACACTGAGGGGTGGATTTGCTACACTCTATCAGTGAAGGAAAATGCTCTAAATGCTCTAAAAACATCACCAACATGCAGGTAAGAACACTGAAGGAAGGGAAGGGAGCTGCTCCATCTGTATGGGTAACACCATTGCACGGCATATGTGGGCTGTTTTGGAGGCTGTCTAAGCTATTTTCTCCTCTCAGCAAATTGGCCAGTAAATCTCAAGAAATAAGCTGAAGAAACTCAATATAGACAGTGACCAAAAGTCTTTGAGCATTTGTGCAGCCATTCTGATTGTTTATGTTGAGGAAACCTGGAGAAAAAAACCTACTTTTTTTCACTTCAGAAGTTGAGAGCTGCTCCTTGTTAGAGGTCACCAACAAAAGAACAGAGAACAGTATCAAGGACTTAGACAATGGCGTCACCTTCCTCCATGAACCAGAGCTGATGCTCAGGGAGCTTGAGATCACGAAGATCTTTGATGCTTTACTTGAGGAATCATAAGAAGGAAATTGTCCTTTTTCCAGAGACGGCTGTAACCTGAAACTCACCCACACAGCTCTACTTTCAATACAGAGAGCTACTGTCCAACTTCATCACTGCAACTCCTGTCACACAATTTAACAGCTGTACTAATAAGCCTTAATGGCCAGGACAGCCTCACCTGAAACTTCTCCTCGCATCTGTGGGCGCAGGAGTTCTTAATATGTTGTGGAGAAGTGCTAGTCTCTGGCTCAGCTACAGCCCTACATGCCTATGGAGTGTTAGATTCTGACTTCAACTTGTAGGCTGACTCCTTAGTTCTGTAATTTTGCCATTAGATGTACCTTGAGATTACTAGACCTAATCCTACCCTCCATGTTGGTTTCTTGACTTGATCTTGGACCTGTCTCATTGCCTCACTGTTGCTTTATGATTTGGACTATTTGTTGGGCCTAGCCTTTACCTTTGGTCTGTCCTGTGTGCCTTCCTTGGGTGCTGTGGGACTGGGCCCTGGTTGGCAATACCCCTGCCAACTGTGGGATTTACCCCTTGGCTCCTAGCTCCTGTTCATTCACGAAAGTATCAGTTGCTTAGTTAGTCCATAAAGTGATTTGACTTTGCTCTCCTTGTTCTTGTACCCCACTCTGTGAATTCCCACCTACCTTTAATGCTTCCAAACAACTATGTTTGATTGTGGCTTTCAAGCATCAATCTTCAAGTATCGTGTTCCACTCTCTGCTTAGCACTCTAAGCAGGTATCTTATTCTGAGTGAGCCCAGTCCAGAAATAATCATTCAGCTTTATACAATTTTCTGGAAAAGCTAAAATTAAACCAAATCATTTTGAGATGTTTGAGAAAGAATATTGAAAGTACAGTATGTAAACAGCTGATACTGAAGACTGTGGAGGGGAAAAAATAGGGTTGATGCTGACAGTTAAGGAGCTGGTACAGCAGAAAGGCTCATGTATGATTTCTTTGCAGGTATTCTTTCTCACATTATCTGGTTTTGTTTTTCTGTGAAACTTATTTCTTGGGAAATGTGGCTCTTGGGAGAGTCTAAGGAGGTCCTTGATCTAACTTAATGTGGTCTCACAGGGCAAAAGTGCACTGGAGAAATGGGGGGAGCCTCCAGGTATTCAAGAAAGAAATAAAAGGGTGATATAAGTAGAAAAAAAAATGCAGAAATATTGGCAAACTTTACATAGATTTCTCAACAGATCAGTGTTAGTGTAAAAAAGTAAATGCACAAAATGTGCTCTCAGCTCCCTGTCTTGCAGAGACATAAGCAATTAAGATCACAGTGTATGCCTGCAGCATTGCCCCTACAAGAACCCATTAATTGTGGAGTCTGTCTAAACTCTCCTGCAGCAGTTGTAATCGCTAAGCCCAGAGAGACCCAAACTCGAGCATCCGAGACAGCCAGGCTTGTTTTTTAAATAACTTTAGAAACCTACACCTCCCGTTGATGAAAAAGAGAACTGCAGGCACTCAGAATCCTTCCTAAAGCCTTCCATTTTTCCTCCTGCAAGAAACTGAGCTGCAAGGATGTTAGTAGCAAACAGGCCTTTTGATTCTATAATACCTCCCACAAGCGACTTACGCAGTAGCATGTGGCAGTTACAGGAGCAAAAAACGACCATGTGATCACCCTTCGTGGGAAATACTGAAAACCTGCTGTACCTCTGAAATAGGAAGGAATTTTATAAACTGGAGTGGACAGGAAAAATCAATCTTTCTACCCTGGTAGAAAAATTGAGCAAAGAAAAACAAGAAGGATAAGAGATTCTCCCTCCCTTCAAGGTGCTATAAATATTTCTGGGTGTACTTTAATGTGAATCCCTAAAAGTGTATGTGGGCATAACTGTGTGTGTTTCTATGTATGGTTATCAACATAATGACAGCTTTGTACACTGATTTTGTCACCTCATGCAAATAGCACTCCCAATTTAGTTAGCATAATTAGAAATAGACACTTGAGTGCTGGATTCTGTCCCTCATTCCTTGCCCTTGCAAAAATAACACATCCAGCCCTCAGAGGAGAAAAAAAAAAGCAAAAACATGTAATACAATGAGCTTACAATTCTCATAGTTATCTGCAAAGGGTTTCTCTTGATTCCAGGTAGAACTATGAATCACAGAATCACAGAATCTTAAGGGGTGGAAGGAATCTCAAAAGATCATCCAGTCCAACTCCCCTGCCAGAGCAGGATCACCTAGAGTAGGTCACACAGGAACTCATCCAGGTGAGTTTGGAATGTCTCCAGAGAAGGAGACTCCACAGCATAGTGAAATGCTTCCTCACATTCTGCTCTGAAACAGGAAATTTGCTGAACTGGTCTGCAAATCCTCAAAAAATGGTAAAAGAAGGTAAATCTAGTGTATGAGAGGCTGGGTCAGGTTTATCTTTAGTGTAACTCCAGGGAAATCAGGAAAGAAAGAAACTGAATATTAGAGTCCATTAGGAAAGGGATCTGGACATGGGTGTCAGTTCAAATTAATATTTTAAGAGCAAGGAAGCTGAATTCTCTGAGCTTTCCAGATCCAGTGAGATGACATAAAATAGTTCCTGGAATATATTTTACTTTATGGGACTGAAAATCATGGATGGAAGAGGCTTGGTATTGGTAGCAAAATGGGTATAAAACCAATCCCTTAGTTTATATCCTGTGGCCTGTCTTGCCAATCAAGAAAAAGAAGGATGGTGTTGCTAGAGCAGTAGAACAAAGAGTGGGTGCAAATATTCCCTAATGCACAGATTATTTTGCTTTGAAATGTGTGCTACTGCTTTCCTGTGTGTGAATTGTGTCTTTCCCCAGAGAAAATAGACACGGAAAACAGTGTAATGCCAGTAATTAATATCAGACTGTGAGAGCAGGTCTGGTGAAACGTGACCCATTCCTTCAGCAGATAGGCCCCAAAAGGTTAAAAAGTGCTTTAAAGCTCCATATGCCTTTTTATGCAAGGAGTTAGGGAGATTTAAAGACATTATGTTGAGAACTAGTCACATCTTAGTGAAATGGATGAGTAATCACACCATACTTGCAGATTGCAGAGGAAACTGTGGGCACCACAGTATCTTGGTGCTGTCATAGGCACTGAGAAAGATTTTCAAAAGCTATGTGGCTTCACCAAGGGCTGTGTACCAAGTCTCTTTCAAAGCCAAAATTAAAACAGAGAACTGCACAGCCCAGTCACGCTAGAAGCTAGAAATCTCTATTACCTATCTGTGTGCCTGATCTGATCCCTGACAGAAATTCATATAGGCCAGCAAAAACTTGGCTATATAGTGCTACACAGCTCCTGATTAAAAAGCATTCATGTGGTCTGCAAAGAAATCTGAGAAGAAATTTCATAACCCTGAGCTGATCACATAGAGACCTAAAGCAGTTTGTCTTACAGTGATGGTCCAACAGGTCCTCTGACATTAGTCTTTGTGTTGCCGGGCACTTTCTGGGCCATTTTCTTGCCTTGACCTTCTAATTCTTACTCTTTCATTCATTCCTGTTGTCAATAAGACACAATCTTTGTGTAACCACCCCGAGCCTAGTGGATACTTAGGTTGTTACTGATAATGTTGCAGTGTGCACTGTAGCACTATGTTTTTAAGGTTCTATGTTTTCTCACCTAATGACAGGTATTTACTACTACATACTGAACAGGTTCCCTAATAATTGAAAAGGAGGTGACCCTTGCAGGAGAAACTGAACTGTCAGTAGGCAGGAGGTCAAGATGTGTGTACCAGTGCTCAGTGGGCACCAATAGTAACAACCCTTTGGCTGTCAGCTCAAGACACACTGGCTTATTGCCTGTGATGAAAAAAAAGGATCCTAGCCCAATTTTCTGCACTGTTTCCTTACGTCACCCCATGACTTTCAAACTGAACAGTGTGATTAGCTATATCTGGAACCTTCTCTTCTGGATTCAGTTAAACCATCTCTGGTAGGTGAGATGTTTATGTCTGGCACTTAAAGGCAGCTCTGAAGATCAGCCTTTGGATTGTGGGTTGATAAAGCAGCATGTGTCTTTACTTCCTACAGCCCTAATCACACAGCACTAAATTCATGTCCAGATCTGTCTTCAATACAGTGGTATGTCTATGCATTGGACTGTTCACAAACTCCGTAGGGATGTTTATTTAATAATTTGTATAGAGGACCTTGTGGAAGAAAGGGGGAGCCTCTAGACTACGTCAGACTATCTAACTGTAAAAAAAAACCCTGTAGACTTAGTTACATATCTCACTAACATGGTGCTTTCTAGATTTCCAAATCTTACATATGAAGAATACTTACAAGAACTTCAGTTTCAGAATTAAGAACAGAAAACATCCATTTCGGATCTGCATTGGTTTATACAAGCTGAATTCTGTCTTTTGCAGGTCTGGCTAATATTCAGGTTAGCTAAACATGTGTATGATCATAACATTAACCCTCTCCCTCACCACTGCAAATGAGCTAGGCTGCCAGCTGCTGCAATAGCATCATTACAGGAGCAGAGGATCAATTACACAAAATGATTTTTAAAGGACTCCACGTATGTTTTCTGCTCCATGTGTGTATTCCCTGGGATGATACTTAAGCTTTCGTGGTTAAAAGGAGAGATTTTTCTCTACGTGCAGACAGCTACGGCTGGATAAAGGGCTCTGCACACTGATGTGACCAGTCATTGATTAATATGGATGGCGATCTCCAAATTGATTATTGTAGAAGCAGGATGGTATTAAAAGGCCCAAAGGAAAATCAACATATGCTACTGCATTGAAAATGATTACCACTGTGTATCACTCGTACCTGTGTTTAGCTTACAATACTTTCAGCTAAAAATCAATTCCAAGGCCTTTAATGAATCAGGCAGTCTTTATTGGCGTGATTAATAAGAATATAAAATACATTATTTCAGGATGGATTCTCTGGAATGGAAATGAACAGAAATGCATCTGAACCCTGCTAGGTTTAGTGTTAAGAAGAAATGACAGTCATGGTATATTTTCATACAGAGAGACTGTGTGTACGGAGCACCCTTAAAATGAATTCACTTGCAGAAAACACATGCTACAGGAAAGGTTTTGCTGCAAACTCTCCAAAAAAAAAAAACAAAACAAACCCACAACCCCAAACGGGATGGTCCTGACAGAAAAGTCATATGTTTAGGGCACGGAGTAATATTGCAGAAGTCCCTGTTTTCTTCCAGGTTGTCATGGTAGGCCTGCCAAGATGCGACCACAGCGAATTGCCAGAGGCAGTGCTGGGTTTTTTCCATCTCCTCGGCGAGATGGTTACCAAAGATTCCCCTGGACTATTTAAAAAACACAAAGAGCAGAAACCCCACGCTGTTGGAGGCCATCTGCTCCCCCTCCTCAGCCGTTTTAGTCCATTCCCCCTGCCCAGCTCTGGACAGATGGTGTCCATCCCCTCTCGGGGGACAGGGGATCCCGCTTCTGCGCGGGGGATGAGAAATGGAGGTGCTGCAAAGTGGGGCGACCTGAAGGGAGCCTCCGGCAGGTGATCCCCGGCTCTGAGGGGCGGCCGGCTCTGCCGGGGAGCGGGGCCGGGCAGGTGGTTATTGTCCCCGGCGGGAAGATGGAGGCGGCTGTCCGGGAGCCGTGAACGCCGCGGGCTCCGCCGTGAGCGCCGGCGGGGCGGGGAAGGCACCGCGGCACCCGGCCCGGTCCAACCCCGCCGCGGGGAGCGGGGCGGGCTGCGGGCTCCGCTGGCAGGGGAGGGTGGGAGCGCGTTTTGGGAGGTGGGGTTTGGAAACCTCCTCCACAGGCTGCCGCTTTGCGATGACCCCGGGGGGAAGGAGGAGGAGGCGGCAGGGGGGGATCGGCTCAGTGAATGAATGGGCGGCAGCGGCGGTAGCTGCCCTGCTCAATGGCTGCTGGGCCGATAGGCGCCAGCGCTGCAGCCGGCGCTTCCCTCGCCCTCTCGTGTTTTGTCTCAGGCTCGCCCCGCTCCGGGCTCTCCAGACATGTTCAACCAGCAGCAGTTCCAGCAGCAGCTGCTGCAGCTCCAGCACCTCCTGCAGCAGCAGCAGCACCATCACCACCCCTCGGCGCAGCAGGGAGGCCGGTAAGCGCCGCTACGCGAGGCCGGGGATCTCGGGCCCGTCCCGGGGGATCGCTCTCCTCCTCCTCCTCCTTCCTCCTTCCCCCCCGTTCCACCTCGCCCCGCGACGAGCTGCGGCGGGGGCTGGCCGCCAGCCTCGGCGGGGAAGGCGACAAAGGGAGGAGGNCGGCCGGGCGGGTCGCGGCCCGGGGCCGCTCTCGCTCCCGCTCCCGTTCCGCCCTTCCCCCGGCTCCCGGGCGGCCGCGTCCCTCCCGCCGCGGGGTCCTCAAGGGCGCGCGGCGTGGCTCGGGCAGAGCTTTTCGGACGGGGTCCGAGCGTCCCCGCTCACAGCAGGCGAGAGGCAGCGAGAAAGGGTCTCGGGGGAAAGCACCTCCTCCTGCACCTCGTCCGTCCGCACCTCGCTGAACCATCCTAAAGAGGCGCGCACACTTTATTGTTTTATTATTGAACTTGAGCTATCTATTTGTTTTCTTTCCTGGCCTGAGTGAGATTAGGGAATTCACTTCAGCAGCGGCACCACTGCTGAGGATGTGACCAAGCACTGTGGGGCAGGGAGGGGATGGAGAAAATCACGGTTTGTTTGTTAAAAGACAAGTGACATCTGCTAGGAATAGAAAGGGGAATAACCGGGGTTTTCCCAAAAAACGCAAGAGATAAACCAACTGTCTTAGGAGCAGTTGTCCCTGATGAACCGAGATCTGTAGAACTAACACAGATTTGCTGAAATTACGCATTTATTTGCAGTTACTGTTGTCTTTAAAGCCTTATGCCCTGCAAACTCAAAGCAATGGGATGTGAATCTAAGAAGAAAGTTAATTCGTTATTTAATACATTATAACAATTACTTTGTCCTTATAAGGCGTATGTCTCTGAGGTGAATGTGGGAATCTTTCTGTTCCAACTAGAAAAACAAACCTCTGAGCGTTTTTATCATTACGATATGCCTTGTGCTATAAACAAAGCTGCCCTTAAAATGTCAGTATGGGTCTGATTGCTAGAAAGCATGGATGCATCTAACACCTTTAAAAGTATGGGATTTTTTTCTGATGTAAATATATCAGCTCTGAAACTGGAACAATCTAGAGCAGCAATAGCGAAGATGAGATGCTGTAAATTCTTTTAAGAGGGCTGAGGGTTTTTTTATGTCAGTGTGGCTGTTTTGACCCATGTTTGTGCCTCTTTACAGCCCTGACAGATTTAGCAGTGTCAGCAGTCATGCTTAGAGGTGGGACTGACCTTGCAATCGCCTGCCAGTTTCTTCAGACTTTTCTCTTGTGTCTGCTCCACCCTCCTTAGGAGCGGAGAGTCCTCCACTTGCTTCTTCCTCCTCGTGTTTTAAATATGAAGGCTGTGCTTTATTTTTCCATCCGGTTCTTGCAGTTAGAGGGCACCATTTGCAGTTATGACCCGTCTGGCTCCATGTGGGAGGTGTCAATTCTACAAAAATGTGCTTTAAGCTACTAAAAACCAGGGAGTTTTCTCAGAAGTTCTTCTTTGTTGTGGTGTTAAATGTAGCTGCTGATCTAGATCGCCCATTTCTACTGAGGAGTGCTGCATAATTCTGTAGAACCACAGTCAGCTCCTGGGCTTTTTTTATGCTGCTTGACAGGCTTTATGTGGGCTTGGTGCTAAGGAGTTCTCTCTGACCTCAAATTCCTTGATAGACAATCTGTCAGCTTTGGAAATTCCAGGAGAGTGGAAGAAAGAGGATACAGTGCTGGTGCGTGGTATCTTTTCATGCACGTATATCAGCACTTCAGCTGTTCTTTGCTCCTCTGTTTTACACTTGTTAGGTGCCTGGAATTGAAGGGTACAGTTTTTATTGTGTTCTTATGATTAATTCCTTCTTTTCCAGGGGTTTGCCACCACCGCAGCAGCAACAGATGCTGAGCTTACGGGCAACAAACCAACCATCGCTGCTCAATGCCAATCCTATGCTTCAGCGGGCCTTACTCATGCAGCAGATGCAAGGTACTGTCGTTATGGGAGACGCTTGCTTACTGGAGTTATTTAATCATCCTTCATGGACTGAAACCATAGCATGGCTATTTCTTGCTGAACCATTGCAGTCCCTGTATTTGGTGGTTCCATTTGTCATCTCGCTTTGGTTTGGGTTTTCTTTTTTTCTCTTTAAATTTGTCCATAGCCCTCGTCAGAGTTGGTGAAAATCCCATGTGCCCAACTGTTCAGAACTGGGAATAGCAAGAGAGGGTATCAGGTTAGATACTAAATATGTGCTTTCCCTCTTAGACTTGGTGGAGTGAGAATGTTTTCATCAATATGTTTAGAGAAAGTACTTAGATTTTTATTACGTGTTTGTCTTTTGTGGTTGGAAGATTAAAACTTTATTTCACTATTACATACATGCCAGCCTTCTTTGCAGTAGATGCTTGTCTTTGTCCAAACTTAGTGCAGTACAAACAAATAAATATACTGTTGTGGAAAATGGTTCAGGTTTCAACTGTCTTGTGAAATTTCTTTTCCCTGAAATGACTCTCATTTGTGTGTTGGATAATATCACTGTTTTTCCATCACTGTGTTTCCAGAAGTGTATTTTTTTTGCCAGGTGTGATATTTTCAAAACTAATTTTCCAAAGCTGCCTTAATAATAGCATTGGTACCATAAAGATACTGAGACTAAAGCTATGCATTTATTTTTGCTCCTATCTTAACCTGACAGCTCTTTTCAACACAGAAAATCAGTACCTGGGATAGTTTTAAAGTGCCTAGTTTAGATTAATGCCTGCAATTGCTATCTTGCCTGGGAATCATGCCCAGATGTGAAGACAATAGATTTATTCTGCATGTCGTTAACTCTCCTTTTGTTCTTTCTTGCCCATTAAACAAGAGGGCTCTCTAGTGACTCCAGTGGCTCTCTACAGATCTCTCTCAGGTTGTAGGGAAACTGGCAGTGAAAAGGACAAGCCACTCTCTGAAGACTGGTGCATGTATTTGCATCAAGAAAAAAGTCTGATTTCACTTTAGTCAGCCATGCTGCTTTTAGGGATGTTCAGTGTTAGCATGGGCTTTCCCTAAAGCAAAAATCTCTTATTGAGAGATATGAGTATTTAAGTAGTGTGCCAAGGGCCTGAGGCAAATAAGATACTAGAGCAGGATAAGGCACGTTAATGAGCACTCTGGGTGCACTTTGTTGTGGCATTGTTCCTCCTCTTTTCATCTCTACTTGCTGAGTTGAGTTGTGACTTCTCTTTCAATAATCAGCTAGCCACCAGTTGCACAGTTGCAGTGTCCAGTGTGGCCCTTCTCAGGGATCTGAATTTTTTTGATCATTCAGGTTTGGGTTACATGTAAGAATATCTGATGTTGTACTATTTCTGTACCTAGGAACCATCAGCATAAATAATTCATTGACCTCATATGAGTTCAGCAATGGGAATAGGAGAGAATAAATACAAGTTCAAATGGATGTTCTTTAAATGATTTCTTACCTTACAGATGTATTTTTTTAGTACAGTGTTGTCTTTTTACAGTAAGAGATTATGGTAAGTACTAAGAGATTAAATTACTTTTGAAGACAAACAGGGGGAAGTATTTCTATTGTGTTGCAGGCTTTAAACAACGTAGCATGGGGTTTTGACATTTTGGGTGCCTGTCTCCAAACTTTGCTGCCCTGTTTTGACAGCTGCTAAAATGCCAGAGGATGCACTAATTCAACTGAAAGGGAAAAAAAAAAAAAGAGACATAAGCCCAGGTTCCCAGAATGGTGAGCAGCTTCTGAGGGCACAGCCAAGGAATCTGTGCGCTTCCCTCATCCCTGCAATGGGGATAGCAGGGACTGTGTTTGTAAGAAATTGCCGAGACTTAGTTAATAGTCTGTGGATGCTTAAAAGAACTGTTCAGAAAGCAGAGCATTATAATTGGAAATGGCAGAGTCTCAAGTGTCGGAGTTGAGGTTGACACGTTGAGCTTGCATGACGACCAGGTGGCTGGGAGGACTGTGGGATCTTTTGTTTGAAGAGTCCAGCGTTGTTTTAAATGAAGCGCTGTTACTGGCTTGTGTTAAGCAGCATCCGTACTACGGTGGGAGCTGCCAGCTGCACAAATGCAGCATGAATTTTCCTTTTTTTACAGTGAATTCTTGTAAAACGAGACCTTGTTTGTGGCAAACACAAGGGCTAGTGTGCTCACATCAAATAATTGCATCTAATGATCTTAGCCTGCAGTGACAATTACGAATAAATAGCCCAATAGTAATAGCTGCTATCACATCAAATTGTTCTGTGTGGGCTGAAGAGGGTAGAGCATAGAGCACCCATACAGTGCCCTGCCGAGTACCACGTCTTGCACAGAGGAACCCTTCCCCTCTACCTGCTGCTTGTACAGGTGGAAGATTTTCTCTCCCTTGCATCCTGCAGGGTGGTGATATGCTCTGTGTTTGCATTTGTAGGAAACCTGCGTGGATTTAACATGACAGCACCAGCACTGCAGCAGTTTTTCCCTCAGGCTACAAGACATTCCCTCCTGGGGCCACCACCCGTTGGGGTCTCCTTAAAGCCCACAAGGATGGGCTTTCCCAGCCTGCCCTTCCAGCGGCAGAACCGGACATTTCGCAAGGTGAGTTGGTGGTTTCCAGCTGTTGGGGAGCTTCATGTTCCCTTTGCACTTGCAGCAGTTGTCTGTATTGGAAGTGGAGAACAAAAGAGGAGGGAGGGAAACAGCCATACAGTGAAAACTGTTTTGCACTGTGCTAGTGAGGGAGAAATGCAGAAACAAGTCCATCTCTAACGGTCTTGAGGTCTGTATTTACATTTATGGTGCAAAGGCTTCTTGTCACTTCTAGCCCAAGAGGGAGAATTCCTCAAAGCAGAACTGTTTAAACATAACATATAAAAGAAGCCTTTAGAAGTACCAGCCTCAAATAATTATAATAGAAGAAATCCTGCCTGAGTTCTTTGCTCTTCACAGAGGCCACAATTGTGCCCCATTAGCCTTCCTAAGCAGTTTGTTGTTCCCAAATGACTTCCTCCTACCATGGACTCCTCACTCTGCCTCTGAGCTGTTTTCCCTTTATCCCTTTATCGGGATCACGTTTGTTCTTGTGGATTTTGTAAAATCTACCTTTTTTTAAAAACCACTTTCTCTTTTCCCATCATTAAGGCCTCGGGTGGAAATTATTCTTGGATTAATTGACTGATATTTCCCTCCACTTAGATTAGCTTTTGCATATTTGGTCCCAGTCCGTGAAAAGGATGTGATTGATAGGTAGATTTCCATTCTTGGACTATCCTTTTTTCAGACTCGAAGGGCAATTATTTGAGACTATTCTTTATCCCTGCCCATGCATCTCTTGCCAGAGACCCTGTAAAGTGACCCTGTTCCCTGCCAGCAGTTGAATCTCTGACAGCTGCTACTTAAAGCACTGGAGGATTGTCCTGGGCTGCCTATGGAATTGAAGTGTGCTGCTCTGTCTAACCACGTAGACTTGCCTCAAGCAAGGCAGTCCATCAATTCTTTTCCATTATCTTGTGCTGAAGTTCCTGTTCCTGCCCCACAGTAAAAGTCTGATGCTTTGGGCAGCATGTTGGGTGTGAGGAAGGACTGAGAGCTGGCAGTGACTCTCTGCCTATTGCAGGACTTCCAGAGGGTCCCTGACAGGAAGCGGGAACTAGATCCTGGTTCTTCATCTCAGACACAAGGTGATGAGAAAATGGAGATGGCAGAGGGAGTGCAAGCAGGGTCAGAGCGGAACAACTCCTCACCATCCACAGGTAAGGGGAGCCTGTAGTGAAACAAATGCTTGGAGACACGATAAACTTCTTTTGGCTATTCCTGCAGCAGAGACTGGAGAGGACTTTAGTCTTAATCAGCAACATTTCTCTCTAGTTGTAAATACTTAAACTGCCCTTTGCTGTGTGCTTCATATATCCCTTTTACCTGGATATTTTTTGTTTACATAAGCTATCTCCATCTCTCTTGCATGGAAGCCTCTCAGAAGTCACTTTGACATTGAGCCCCATTTAAGATGGAGAGAGGAAAGATACTGGTTTGAAATGAAAGCTTCCACATTGCCTTACTCATGCTGAACTCAACATTTCATGGAGTCCCACATGAAGCAGAACCAGTTGCAATCGACGTGATAAGGAAGAGATGAGCTGAAAGAATACTCCTGCTCCAGTTATTAGAACTGAAACTGCTGGCACTGAATCTCTTAGTGTCATATACAATATAGATGTGGGGATGTAATTTCTGACTGAAAAGTGCCTAATGTAAAAATGCAGGTGTATGAAGAGGTTGTGACCAGTTTTATATGCAGTGGCAAAAATTACCTGATGAAATGGTTGCTGTCAGATAGATGTGCCACCTTTGCTTATATTAATGTTCGTGTGATCTGGGCTCTTGTCACCTAGGAGTAGGACTGAGGCCCACTTAGTAGACATAAACAGAGATTTCTCTCTGGATGACACTTTGTACAGTGACATCTACAATAAAACTCAAATCTATTAGGTCGTTATCTAACCTTGTCACTGCAATTCTCAAATTCAGAATAAGCAAGTGTCTAGTATTATTTGCTCAAATAGAGCTTAATTGGCATTGGCCATTCTGTTAGGGAACATGCTCAAGGTGGCACGGTCTGGTTTGCTAAGGAGATCTCCTTCTGTGTTCCTGCAGAACTAAGAACTCCAACAGAATCTATGTTGAACACTGAGCCTGCAGCAAAAAGACTGAAGAGGTATTTATTGATTGGGGTATTGAAATAATTACTGGGTTTAGAATTATTGTCTACTTTTATTTTCTAATAAGTAGGGCTATACAGTACTGGCCTGGTATCTGGCAGGTAGGAGGGATTTCAGATGCTCCTGAACCATCCAGAAAATCTCATGATGCTTGCTGAGATCCAGAGTGTTGTAGGGTTTCTGCTGTGGGTACTACAACTATGGGAATGAAAAATAAGAGATGGGCAGCTCATGTAAATGTGCAACAAAGCAGAATTTGCTCATGTGTTCTCCTGCCAGGATTCTTGTTAGAAGCAGAGGGGTTTTTTTTGATATATTTCTCTAATTCTTCCTTAAAAAAACCGAAATGAGCAGAGAGGAAAAGCCTTGGATTATGTTAGGTTGCAGTCGGTGTCGGAGAGGGTAGTTTATTTTGAGGAATGAAAAAGGGAAGGGAATCAACACTCCCTAGCATCCAAGCCTGGATCCATGAGTGTCGTGTTCTGTATCCCTTCTGCAAAGATTGTATTGCCAGTCTGTACCCAGTCTGTTGGGTAAAAATAGACAGAGGCAATCCTATTATCTGCAGGGGATGCACAGTGAAGGCATGCTGGCCACGACAAGCCCCTCTTGGCACTCCCTGCCTCCCCAGCGGGCACAGGAAGGAACAGGGAGGGCTGTATTGCCATCTAGTGGGAAGGCACGTCGGGGAGCTCCTGCTGCCATCTGCACTGTCCTGTAGCTCTCCCAGAACCGTGGCTGTTAAGCTGGCGCACAAGGAGTGAACACAGATTTCTTGAGGCATTGATTTGAGAATTCTCCAAGATATGTTAATGCCTATGAGTCAGGACTCCTGGGTCCTCTTATCTTCCCTGTTTGCAATTCTCCGTGTGATTTCGGACAAGTTCCTTCACCTCTCTGTTTCCCATCTGTAGATTAGAGATTAATGGCTAGCTTCAGGGAAGAGTATTCCAGGATTACTTTGATGTTCAGATATTACCTTGATCGTATAAAACATTAAAGAGTGGTAAACATTCTGTGAGCAGGGACTGTTGTGAATTATGGACTCTGATTAGCAAGAAGGGGAATAAATTCAATTAGACCCCAGCTGAATGCATTTCTGTGTATGCTTTGTTAATCTGTTTACCAAAGCTAATTTAATTTTAATTACATTAATATTTAGTAGGGTATTAATCAAAGTCCTGTTACATACACTTAAAAGAATCAAGCCTGAGGAATGACAGATTCCGCTGCAGCAAGCCTGCTATTAGGAAAATCTTTTCCTAAGCAGTAGCTAGCCAGATTTGATGCATATATTGTGACTGGTCTTCACTCAGAATAGATCATTCCTTAGCTTTTCTGTTTACTTCCAATGAACAAATGATGGATCTCTGAAAAAAAAATAGTTTACTGTTCTCATATTATCCTTCACAGATGAGCATTCCCCCCATCCATGTCACAACCTTTTGTTTCATGCTTTATTGTTCATGCATTTCCCTTTGGCCAGGAACACCTGCCTCTTTCTTCATTTCAGGTTTTTACCACTTCTGCCTTTTCTTCTATATACCATGTGTATGCCTGGAACAACATCTTCATTCCAGTGCAGAAACTATTCATCATCTTCAAATCCTCTTTGAACACCCTCTTCCTCTAGCTTGGCCTGACAAGTATCCATATAATACTGTTTCTTCCTTAGATCATGCTTGTAATGGCTTTTGCTCCCCTAGATTGCTCCTTAGATTTGCAGTTTAGACATCAAACCCTTGCCCTGGAGTGCTGTCACCATCTGTGTGGTAGAGTATTGAGCCTGCTAGCAACACTTGACGAATAATATTAATGCCAGCCACTCTTGTTTTCTTTGTGTTTGACTGGCCAAACCCTGCTACATTCTGCATATTTATAGCCATGTGACCCAGTTACATTATCACTTATCAGTCTGATAAATTGGGAGGGGAAGTGTGTTTGGATCACTGGAGGCAGTACCTGCACAGTCTGCATTCTTGCTTGTGCAGAACATGCTGCTCCCTCTTGGCAGAGGGACACTAGTGGGTGGGATACTGTGCTGGCCTGAGAGAGAAGACATTCAAGCCATGCTGAAAAGTGTTAGCCCTGATGGAAGAATGAGAGATGGAGAAAGAGATGCTGTGAAGTATGTGCCCTCTGCAAGTCAGCCATTTATGCTCAGCAGTCCCCTTGCTATCCTTTTTCTTCTTAGCAGATCACCAGTACCAAATACAACAAAGCCAAGTCCTTTTGATTTGCATCTTGTACAATTCCAGTTACTCCACAAACTGAACTGTAGGGGCTCTGGAATGAAACACAGCTGCTAAGAGCAGGCAGTTCTGATGCAAACCCCATAAGACACAATTGAGAACCCCTTCAGTTCTGGCAGGTGTCTGTTTCCTCATGCACAGAGCAGCCTGGAGCACTGCCCGCGTATCACAGTTTACTTGTATGTCTCCAATCAAGATAGGAGTGAGCTCCAGAGCTCTTCTTAAGAATATTTCCTCCATGAAATTATTTCCCTGCAGGCCTCTTGCAGGAGAGGGTAGTGATCAAAAAATCAGCTGTAACCTTCTTGTCCAGATTATTTGGCTGCTGTTTCTGAATCTGTTCTAGAATGCCCAACTCTTCATTGCTTTTATTTATTTCAGCCAAATGCTTGCCTGAAATACCACTTCCAGTAGCTTACTGATTTGGGAGTTTAGTGAAGAGTGAGGTAGCTTAGACCCCAGCCTGTGCCTTGATGTGTCTTCTGAATCTTTTTGTCTGTAATGTGGCGAATAAGGTTATTTTCTTGATATCCTTGAAGTGTGACCAAGACATCTGCGTTTGAGGATGCCACAGACAGCAAGGATGTGGGAGAATCAAGCACCCATCTCCAAGCTGATGGTGAGTTGCTGAGCACTGTGATTTGCACTTTTAGGGCATTCCTTGCTGGAACTGCACATGTAGCTGAGCATCTGTAGATGCTGTGGGTGTTGTCAGAAATGTCCTTCCTCTGGTCATGCAGGATGGAGAAAGGAGGAGAAAATCTAGGAACCAAATTGAAACAATACCCTAAAAACTGTTGCCTACCAAATGCAAATGATGACAAGTTTCCCTTTTTAATGAGAATTTCTTTGGGGAAAGTTTTGTGAATTGGGTTTATGGCCAACAGCACTGAGAGGAAAGCTCCCAGACTTCATTCACCTGATGGTTTGGTTTTTTCTGTCACTGCAGTTTTAATTTAAGGCAGCTAAAAGGACTCTGTCTTCCTAGGTACAGACAACGCAAAGGAGTACACAGCTGAAGATCTTTCTAAAGAGAGGAAATTCTCTGAGGAACCAAAGGCTCCTGAGGTGAGTAGACACCACTCTGTGCATGGGTGGTGCAGAACATAAAACCTCCTCCTCCATCCCAGAGAAGCCCGTTGCCACTGGGAACCAGATGGCACCCACGTCTGGAGCTCTGTCTCCTGCTGTAAGCTGTTGTCCCTGGCAATAAGGCATAATATGTCTGCAATTAGCGTGCAGCCTGCTCTGATTTGCTGCTTTTCTGCCTCTGCTAGCCTGCACCTTACCTACTGGCTGTTTGTGGATGCTGGGGTTTGTTTAGGTTTCAGTATGCACTTGGAAAGACAGAAGGTTGAATTGAAAAAGCAACTGAAATGTGTGTGTGTGTGTGTTAAGGGCCATAGCTAAATACATCTTTTATGTTTCAAAGAACAGATGTTAAAAAATTCAGGTGATGGTAGTAAAGATACAGCTGCTGGGGGACTTGCCATCACAGCAGGCTCTGAGCAGATAGTGGGAGTCTGTGCTTTTGAAATGCAGCTTGGAAAAGGGAGATATGGGTGAAACCAGTAGCCTGAGAGTCTTTTGCATTAAATCATTTGCCTGCATGCTAGATGTTAAACTAGGACGTTATGCTGTGTAAGCTGTAGCCAGGCAAAGATTTTACCCATGGTGTGAAGCAGACTTGATAGTCTTCCTGGATAACTGGAGACATTTGCTGATGTGATCAAATGTATCATCCTGCCCTAGTTCGTGTTCCTTATTCCATCAGGTGTGGAGCTGAGTTGCCTTCAGTGCAGTGGAGAAAAGTGAGCTGATCGTGTTCCTTACCAATGCATTGTGTGTTCCTTACCAATGCATTGTGTGTTCCTTAACACTGCATTGTGTGTTGCTCCAGTCTTCTGAGACTGGATCATGCAGTGTCTACAGAGGCTGTAGAAACAGGCGTCTGTGCTAATAGGGCTGATGCTGTGACACAGGGATCGCTGATTTTGCAGTGTTGGGAGGAGGAGTGTGTATGAGAGTCTTTCTGTGCAGCGTCCTGTGGATTCAAGCTTAAATGCATTTTCTTAAGGGGTAGAGTGCTTAGGTCACGTACAGAAAGCAGGTGTAAGTTTTGTGTCTTCTAATGAGAGATTGAACTTAATCTTGGCTCCTTTTGGCAGGTGTTGAGCTCTGGAGGTTCGCTGAAAGTGACTATCCAGCAGAGCAGCGAGAGCAGAGCCATTAGTACGACAGCTCTGAAACCAGGGCACTGGGCCTGCGAGGTGGGCACAGCCGATCCCAACCCTGAACCAGCCCTTAAATTCTACTGTTACATCTGCAAGACCAACTGCTGCAGTCAGCAGGTAAAACCCCACAGGTCTGACTGGGGATATTGGTGGTCAAGAGAAGTGAATTAGACTGCTGGCTGCCAGGGGGAGGTACAGCAGGAGACTTGTTAGCAAGGGAACAAGGAACATAAGAAATGGTAACAAGCCACGCACATAAAATAAACCTCTCCTGAAGCACTGGCACTCAACCTGCTGGAGAGTGAATGTGGGTGGATCCACAGGCAGCCATGCTCTCAAACTTTTATACCATTTCATTGTGAAGCAGCAGTCAAGAGAATGGAAAACATAGCTCATACCTGTTATTTTCCACATTTTGGATACTTGTAAATTGATTTTTCTTCTAACCTCTTTCTCAGAATTTCCAATCCCACATGGCTGGAATTCAGCACCAGCAGCGACTTGGGGAGATTCAGCACATGAGCAATGTTTGTTTTGTTTCACTACTGCCCATGGTGAAGGAGCAGAAGGTGCTAGCAGAAAAAGATGGGTAAGTGTTGTTCTGCACTAGAAATGCTGAGTGTGGACATACCTTGGGTTTTTACCTTCTTCACTGCACCAGGGTGCCCCTCTGTTCTAGGTAAGGTACAAAATCCCTCTGGCTTCAAGGGTCTTAAGGTAACTTCTTGCTGAAAGATACTAGTGCTGACCATGATCTGCTGTGTAGCTTTTAGTACAGTAGATCAGGCCCAAGACTTGTTTTAACTGATGTCTTTCTGTCAGCATGGGAAGGGGAGAACGTAAATCTGAGCCTGTAAAGATAGGAATGCTGGGGAAGACAATGCTGAGAAGAAAATGCAAACTTCAATATGCCATGGAGAATGTAAACAGGTGTGACAGATCCATTTGTTCTCACTTCAGAGAGACCCAGCAGCGATGGTGTAACACTTGTCAGATACACTTCACAGGAGATCTGATCAAACATCGCAGGACCCAAGAACACAAGGTAACAACCACAACATGGACTTCATTCATCTTTGCATCGACCATTTGTGGGGATTGGGTGGAAGTGTCTGCTCCCCAAACAGCAAAGTGATTGGAGCAGAGAGATGCACTGAAGTTCCACCACTGATGTGCTCACTGTCTAAGGGCACTGCCATGGTTGGAGATTCCAGTTGTCGTCCTGTGTCTGTGTGGCCTGAAGTACTTTTAGTTTATACTTCTTGACTTTTCTCAATAAATATAGCTTATCATACTCACTTTATCAATTAAATGGGGGAATTGGTGAGTAGCCTGTAAACTTTCATGCTAAAATCTAGGCAGGCCATCATATTTATTGGCCCCTAGGGCAGAAGTGCCAGAACACCTTTCATAAGCCACGTTTGTTTTGCACTGCATGTTTTCCATGGTTTTGGCAGATAAGAGCTAGGGAGTCCTTTCTGCTGAAGAGAGCAGAAAGAAAGAAGACTCTCTTTGTGGTGTCCTGGTTTCAGATGCAGGGCTGTGTTTCACTCAAGATTGTCTGCATTCCTCCAAAGTGCTGCCTCTTGTGATTTACTGAAATGTCCCTGTTTCCTTAGCTGGCCAAACGCTCGCTTCGTCCTTTCTGCACTGTCTGCAGCCGCCACTTCAAAACCCCTCGCAAGTTTGTGGAGCATATGAAGTCCCCTGAGCACAAACAGAAAGCCAAAGAGGTAATTCTGCCCGGTTGAAGAGGGTGACTGAAGGCAGCTACACTGTGGAGCAGGTTAATTTTCTGCTTCCCTGACTATTGCAGGGATGAAAGGAAGGTGTGCAAGTCTTCCAGCTCTGTTTCAGTTTTCATCTTTTGCTGGACTTCATTTGTTAGAGCTTAAAGAAGCAGAGTGAAAAGGGGACAAGGAGCTAGATGTGTCTAGAAGCAAGATAGTGCTTTTATCCCAGTGCCTTCTACTCATGAAATGGAATCTGTTCAGAGTCTGGGGCCTTGCTTGGTTAAATGCAAAGTTGATCTGATCTTTCTTTTCTGTACCTGACAGGTGAGGCTAGGAGAGAAGGAGGTGGGCAGCCCAGAAGATTCAGAGGAATTGATCACAGTGGATGCTGTTGGCTGCTTTGAAGATGATGATGATGAAGAGGAGGAGGAGGAGGGGGGAGCTGGTGAGGAGGAAGACATAGTGCTGATTGAAAATGAGGATTCTGCTGCCAAGCAGGTATGCCGTGTAAAAGGAGGAGGAATGACGTATCTGAGAACCTGCTGTGGGATCCTGTGACTTGCTGAGTGCCAGAAAGGAAATCTTGGCTGGTTGAGCTCAGGGTTTCAAGAGTCTAGACAACCTCGCACTCCACAGCAGGAGGGTGAGGGCTCTGGGGTTCTTCCAGAGCACAGGACAATGATGAAAATCAGGCACTGCATGTGGGAGGCAGGGAATGTTTCTGCTGTGCTTTACAGCTCCTACTGATGTCTTCAAACATCATCTTGTTGTTGAGGAGCATAAGCAACGTTTTTTCAAGTGAAAGAATTTCTGACAAAGATAGTGACATAGTCTCTTTTAATAGCCCAGCAGTAGCTTGGTCTCCTACCAAATGTTTGTGGAGGTTTATCTTGAGAAATATTTTCCCAGTAGAGAGCAGTTACCAAGAAGGAGATACACGGCCAAGCTACTTCAGGCTTGGAGTGCAAGGGGGGATTTTTAACCCTCATAAAGCATCCTGCTGGCACTGGGTTTTGTAGCTGGCCCTAACTATGTGCTGTGCAACTCTGTCTCTGGTATGTGAATCCTGTTTTGCTCCCAAGCTTACCAGGAAAATTTAAGAGCCCAGGAAAGGAATTGGCATAGATACAGTAGGCACTAATGTTCTTTTGGTTTCCAGACTGGGCTGAAGGAAGTGTCTTTGGAGGATTACGAAGGAGGCGAGAAGTATTGTCCAGACACAGCCTATGGTAAGCAAGCAGAGATAAGCACGAAGGCCCACGGAGCCTTCTCTGGCAACATCTGTATCTGTAAGAGAGGATGGTCTCTACCTACTGCTGTTAACAACTTCTTGGGCTACGGTGCTCAGGCATCTGCATCGGACTGGTGCAGGTCACTGCTGACTGGAGAAAGAGCCAGACGTTGCTTTATTACTGTGTGATAAGACATAAGGATGTGATTGATGTTTGTCAGCTGCCTTTTGCTTTGAAGAAGGAAGGATGAGAGCCAGATTCCTTACTAAGGTAGGAAATGGAACAAGTAGGGCAGGAGTACTGAAGAAAGTAGGCAGCAAATGAGGGACGCTCTGGAAAGATGGAGCCTGAAAGCATATTGATGAGAATGCTTTCCAATAGAAATGCAGCTTGTAGAGATACTGAGCAGTACTGACAGTATCGAGCACTCTGCCAGAGCCCACAGTGTGCATGTCTCCTCTGCTTCAGAACCCCCACGCTCTGCCTCGCGGGTACTCAGGCGTTGCTGGACTGGTGGGCAGTGTTGCCTCCAGAAGGCTGTCTTTGGTCCCTGCCCTGGAAAGTGATTCTGGCTTCAGACCTCTAACAGCCACTCGTGTTGTGAGGAGGGCAGCTCTGCAGAGGCTGGTTTGTGCCCAAGAAGAGCTCTGTTTACACCAATCTTCCATATCACTGTAACCTTCCACTATCGTGTGGCAGATGGAATAATGATTCATGCTGTGAATGTTCTCTGCGTGTTCCTCTTGCGCGCCTGCTGTCTTCTGCTTGGTTTGATCCCATTACATTAGATCACATGTTCTCTGTAGTTTTCCATTGTATTCTTTTTTTTCCCTTTTCCCCCCCTTTAATGCTCTGTGTAGTTTCTTTGCTCTGGCAGCCAGATTTCTCTGAATATCAGCCACACAGCCATTCCATGGTAAGACGAGATATTCAGCAAGTCATCTTGCAAACCCCTGATTAACAGAAGCAAAGCTTTCCACTTTTCTTTTTCTCCCTCCACTCTCCCCCCCACACCCCTTCCCACCTTTCCCTTTTAACATGCTTTCATTATTTGAGTTCCATTCAATGTGATCTGTGATTTCCCTTCCCCTCCCGTTTCGCAGGCCTGGATTTTCTGGTCCCCGTCGCAGGTTACCTCTGCAGGCTGTGTCACAAATTCTACCATAGCGACTCTGCTGCCCGGCTCGCACACTGCAAGTCCCTGATGCATTTTGAGAACTTTCAGGTTAGACCCTTTGGCGATTGCATGGCCTGGCATTTGTTACCCCCATGCGTGTCTCCAGCGAATCCACCACCTTAGCTGTCTTGTCTTCAGTTCATGTCCATCATCCTCGGTGTCCATTGTGCCATAGCATTCTCCTGGTGTGCTCTGTGTTTGTCTCCCATCACCCCTGTAGATCTAAAACCAGTCCTGCTTCCCAGCTACTGCTGCTGCCATCTTGTTGCCCATTTCTGGCTGGAAATCTTCCTCAGAGTGTCTGCTCTGTTTGCTGAACCTGTGGAGTCTGTCATTCAGTTTAGGTCTCTTCTCTGCTAGACAGATTACAGGTGGGTCAAGATGGGGAAAGAATAAGAGACAGAGGCTGTTCCTTTTTAAAGAAAGCCGGTGCATCTGTTCATGTGATGCTGCAGGAACAGCTCCTTCAGCCAAAATTGTGGGTGTGATTCATCTGTGAAGAGGTCTGCTAAAATCAGATGCTCACCTTAGAGATCTGGAAATTTTACATTACAGACTCTTTAAGTGACGGAAGCTACAAGCTGGTGGGAGTCCATTTGGTCCCCAGGGTCAGCCTGCAACAGGAATTCAGTCTGTCTGTCTGTCTGCTACCCTTTCCTAGAAACTCCTTAGCACAAAGCTCTGCCAGCTGATACTGTTCCTTTGCTTTACTGGCTCCACCTAAAGAAGCCGTATCGCCCTTTGCTGCTTTTGTATCCAGAAGCTTTTCCTCCTGGGCTGGCCTGGAATCTGCCTCCATCGTTCTGTCCTTGTTGACTTGCCAGGGGGTGAGGGGCCTGGATTAGTACCATGTGGTGGGTACACAGGGCTTGCACTGTCTCTGCCCTCTCCCTTGAGCACTGCCTGGGCCTTGCCTGTGCAGGAGAGTGGTATTTCCTAACCCTGGCAAGGAGGGGAGACTCTCACACTGACTTTGTCCTCTGCCTGCACCCAAAACCTGCTCTAATAACAGCCATTGTGCTTCCCTAGCAGATTCTGATAGTGTTCGAGGATAAAAATGGCAAACACATGACAAACACCTCCCAAACCCCCAAAAGTTTGTGGTTTTTCTTCTAGTCTTCAGACAGGTTAACCATTCCTACTCAGCCCCCACTGCCTCCAGCAAGGGGTGGCTGCTGCAGAAGCCAGCACTTAGAGCAGAGGATTTGGAGTGGCAAGTAGCAGAAGGCCACAGCTGTTCCTTGGTGGTTGCTCATCCTCTCCCACTCCTGCAGCTAGTCACTCCAGGAATGGAGGAATCTGCCTTGCAGTTTTCCTGGCTTATTTTAGATCAGCTTACAGTGGAACTGCAGCAGCAGTGTGTATGCCTGCCTTTAACTGAAATCAGACACTTCAAATGGATGCCAGCATGACTTGGAAGGGCTGTTCATGTCAAGAGTCCAACATTAAATATCTGCAGGCATATAACTTATTCTTGGTTGTCTAGGTGCCTTGAGGTTGTCACAATCTGATTTAAATCATTGCCAGTTTTTGGGGGTGTTCTCAGCAGAGGGTTTCAAAGCAGAGAATTGTGTGCTGGTGAGGCAGTTCACAGCATCACTCTGGAAACAAATTGGCAGGCTGGTACCAGGTGTAGTTTGGGTACAGCATTCTGACTCCACTGATCCAGTTCCAAGGCGTTGTGATATTGCACATATCTCACTATATGAGGACAGAGAAAGAACAAGCCTGCAATAATAAACCAAATCACAAGGTAAAGCTGCCCCTCTGTGCTGTAATTCCACAGTGCAGCCTACAGTAGCTTAAGGCAGCAGTGAAAGCCAGTTGAGCTCAAAATAGTTTCCTCAAACTGTCAGGTCTAACGCTCGTGCCAGTTCAAGGGAGCCTTTGGCAGGAAGCTGGGAGTGAGTTAACTGTGGAGGAGAGCTTTGGTTTATTCCTTTAGCTCATGCTCTGTCTGAGGTCTTGGGAAGACCAGATTTCCGCTGCATGTCAGACAGCTCTGCAGAGTTGCTGTTTTCCTGAAATCCACTCTTGAAAATGGCAAGTAGCCATTTTAATCTCTTTACAGACCTCTGCTGGTTCATCACGATAGCGAGTGCAAATGAGTCATTTTATTGATGATAAGCTTACCTTTGTTCTGTAGAGAACCTCAGTACCTTGTAACAAGAAGATATTCTTGCTATCTTAGTGTTCCTGTCAACAGTTTCACTGACTGCACAGATTGTATCAACAGAATGAAAAAAGAGAGTCCTGAGCTTTGCACTGAAGTCTTGCTTTGGCTGATAAATGTTAAATCACACCTCTGTAGCTGAGGACAGTATCCAGGGTACATGTCCAGAGTTAGGTCCTGGCAGTAGCTGAAGCAAGAGCTGTCACTTGCACTGTTACATCTACAAAGTCCTGAGTCTGACTGAGATTAACAGTTGCCAAACTGTGGGTTTTGTCTCAGGAGCCACAGGTCTGCCATGCACTCGCTCAGCGTTAAGTAATGCGAGAGGGACTTTGAGTTTTTAATATCACCACTTTTCCTCACAGGAGCTGCCCTTTCTCTGCTTGAAAAGCCTCAGCAGCCAGGCCAGGAGAGCTGCTGAGACAAGTCGTGCCCCTGCAGATTCTAGCTGCCACTCACCACTGTTTTTGTGCAGGTTTTCCTGGACCAGCTGCTGCTTGCTGCAGTGTCGGTAGCTGAGCTGGACTCGTCCCTCACGTTGGTTTGTTTGTATTTGCAGAGATACAAGGCAGCGAGGCATCGTGCCACAGCTGCCTACCCCGAAGCTCCTTTGCATTCCCAGGGCTCCAGCTCCCAATTGCTGGATGATCCAAAACAGCTTCCTCCTACAACAGCAAATACCAGCAGGAAGATGAATGACGGGATAGACAAGGAGGGTACAGAGCTATCAGCCCTGCCAGAACAAGCTTTGAGGTCTCCAGAGGGTAAGGGTGAGCTGGGCACCTCTGTAGCAGAGGCCAAAAGCCTAGCCAGCGTGACTGACGATGGATGTGGAATCATGGTTGTAGAAGACCTACCAGAAGAGAGCAAGTCCAGTGCCACTGGTGCCAACCACCCGCTCCCTGAGGAGAGCCCCACGGCTGGGGAGCTGCTGGGACACGCTGGGTGGGAGGAGGAGGAAGCTGATGCAACCAGGCAAAGGGAAGGGAGAGGAGGGGGCTTAGGACAGAGCGAGGCAGTGAACGTGGGCCAGGAGGCAGCGGCAGAGCCTTTCTCCCCCGGCAAAGGTGAGGCAGCCGCTCTGAGCTCTGCTGGGTCCAGACGCTCTTCCAGGCGCAAACCCAGATAGAGTGGCCTTAAAGGGAGAGAGAGCCCTTTACATATGATATTTGCTGGAAATGTTTATTTTCTGAGTCTTTTAATAGAGCAAAAACCTTCAACTTTACTGCTGTTTTTATTTTAAGAATAAAATAAGCCTGGCTTTAGCGTGTCTAATACAGGATGGTGTTGGTTGTTAATTGTACAGATGGGATACAGCAATGGTGCGGAAACACTGAGGCTTGGATTGTGGAACCTGAAAGATCGGGGTCATGTCATTTCCATAGGAGACAAAGTTCATCAAGTATGGAGGCAGAGTTTCTTTCTTAGGAGATTGTGTGCCCAATTCTGCTTCTCAGAACAGTTTCAAAGATGCCCCCTGTTGAACCAGCGCTTGCCTAAGCTAGGCAAGGATGTGCATCTTGGTCCTTTGTTAATGCTGCAAGGCTTGATACAGTGAGTTCTTACAGTGGAGACTCTTGGGAACAAATTTTGTTTCAAACTGACTTTAATAAAACAGATTTCTTATAAATAACTTTTTTAACTTTCAAAAAAACTCACCAACCCTCCCTTTACAGAAGCAGAACAGTAAAACTTGTTTCACAGTCCTGGCCTCAAGCCACGATGACAGTTTCAGACCAGAACACTCGTGCATACTCGCGTCAGAACATACAGGGAGGAGGACTGTGTTCCCCACGCCCATCCCTTGGCTCTGTGCAGCTCCTGCTGTGGCGGGGGCCACCCGGGCTGCTCTGCCCAAGTCCTTCATGGCAGCTTAAGGAGTTGGGCACTATAATCGCGGTGCTTGAAAGGAGGCAGATGTGGGAGCAGCTGCCAGTATTTGGTAAGGGGGAAGGTGTCATTTCAAGGCAGGGGCTTCCCTAAGGACTCTCTCTGAGTCCGGTGGCAGAGATGCATTTAGGGGCAAGCTGGTGTCAGGACAGCCCTTGCCTACTGTGCTTTTAGAGGGGAAAAAGAGAGCCCTAACACTCCTTGCTCAGATTTAACAATGCCAAAGAGCAGAGATCATTCTTCCTCTTTCTGAAGAGGGTCTGCCTGCAACCAACCTGCACAGCATCAGGTTTCCTACAGCCAGCTTTAACCAAGGCTTGTGTTGGGAAGCAAAAAGAACCAGCTCTCCTACATCCACATGTGAGCTTTCACACCTATCCCAGCTAAAGAACAAGAGAATATGGAGGTGAGTGGCAGGATACAACCAGAGGAAGGAACAAGTAACAGGCACAAGGTACCTCTTCTATTCAAGTTTTACATTAAATCAGTGACCAGCACAGGTCCCTGTAGCAACACTAACTGGGATTTTGTGGACAGCACACTAGATGGGAGGCTGTGATCCCTGCACATTAGTTTCCTGGCTCTGCTGCTCACTCTGCTGCTGGAACTCCAGGCGGGTCTGGCGGTTTGACTCCAGCAGTTCTTTCAAGCAGGCATGCAGGTAATCGTTCTTCTCCTCCAGGTGATCCAAGCAGGAGTTGATCTGGTCCAGCATAGAGTTTATTGCTGCATATTCTAAACAGAAGAAAAATGAGAGACTGAACAATGTAAGTAATACTGTTGCTGCAGCCAGTGAAGCAGTGAGAACTCTTGCAAAGCATTCCCACAGCATTCAGGCTGGGTTGGTGAGGTAAAATGCAACTGAATCCTGCAGGTGCTGTGAGGAGAAGCTGGAGGACTGCTAGTAAGATCTAAGGCAAGTTACCTGGGCAGTCCCAACCTGCTGTTGGTGTGTCTGACAGCCTTTGATCTCATACATAAACAGCTGACCACAGGCTGTCTGCTGGTGCCCAGCTATCTGCATTACAACAGCACCAAATGAATCCCAAGGACAAGTTAGCCTGAAAAGCTGCCTCAGGGATCATCTTTCCTGATGAGGGTGCAGGTGTTTTGGCAACATGCTGAAGTGTTTACACTTCTGTGGATTGTTTGTGGAAGGCTCTCAGGGCTGGAGAGGTGCTTCATAAGGGCCTGGCTGGGGTCAGACTGTCCCAACAGCCCAACCACTGATTGGCAGGGCATGGGCCCAAAAGTGCTGGTAGCAGCACCATTATTGCCAAAGGGAAGTCAGTGTGGGGCACTCAGTTCAACTACAGGATTTTCATGCACCATTAAGGTACTTCAGATTAAACCCAGACTCATTCAGGATGATCCTGACAGCTCATTCCTGAAGTACAGCGTTAGCCTCAGTACAATGGCGCATCACAGTGAGGCACATGAACACTGTCAATCAGATGAACGTAACTGTGCTGCTGTGATGAAACTTTTGGTTTTGGATGGCTGCAAGCAACATTCACACAATCCTAAGAATAACAAAAACTGGGAAAAAAACACAGATAAGACAAACCTCTGCTGACCTCAAGAACCCCAGGGGGTTAGAGCAGACCCCAGGCAGAGCCAGGCCCACGCTCCTTTCTGAAGCCACACACAAGGCAGGCATCAAACTGTGACCCGTGGGTGGATGTTTGTGAGGACATGGGCTGCAGGACAAGGAAAGATGCCTGTGTGGGTGGGACAAGCCTACACCAGGGACAGTGCCTGGCTGGAGAGCTGCTGGGAGCTAATGGAGAGGAGAGTGTGAGGAGGGTGAGGGCTGAGCCTTGTTGAAATCCCTTCTTGTTTTTTCACACTACTTTGGAGCCATTCAGAGCAGCCTTACAGCCTTTAATTCTTTGGAGAATTCTCTATGTTGCATTTCAGCTTGTTTTAAAGTTTGGCCTCACAGGTAGCTCTGTGAGCAAGAGCCCTGCTAATGTCTTTGCACTTAGAAATGAATCTCACAGACACATTCTTTTCCAAAAGGCAGCAGTTGCAAGCACAACCTGAAGGACCATGAGATAAAGGTCTTTACTTCAACCTAGCATTTGATGCACCACACGCCAATTAAAGGGTAACTACTTCTGACAAGTAACATTATTCATCAACATGGCAAGAATCTGTAATTACAGCAGGGGAGCTAATTGTTCTCAGTGCCTAGAGCTCAGGCAAAGGCTTTATCAGCTGTGCAGCTTCAGGAAGAAAAGAAAGATATTTTAAGATGATCTGTACAAAATGTTTTCTTTCATTGTCTTCTGCCAGTTGCAAGCTTGGGGTATTTTCATGGAAACTTAACCACATCCTGTAATGAAAATGCTGACCAGGAGGGTGGCAATCGCTTTGTTTGCTCCTCTTCCTCTGTGTACTTAGAGCAACAGTTGCCAAAATAAGGTTTTCTATTTGAAATCAAGGAAACAATCTCCAGCTCCACAGACCAGGAAATAGCTACAGAACTTATGGCCAGCTGCTGCACGTGAAGCCCCAAATCATGACAGGAGCAACAACTTAAAGCAGAAGCTTGACGTTGATCAGGTTTAGTGACAGACATATTTACAGCATCTCTTAGCTCTCCAGAAAGTTTGAAATGCAAACCCCTGTGATGATGCAAAGCAGTGAACGCTCTGGGGACGCCTCAGGGCAGAAATGATCCTGTCACTACAGGTGGATCACAGTCCTAACCATGAGCTTTACCTGTGTGGGTCACAGCTGGAAACCAAACGTGCTTTGGGAACGGGCATAACTCAACTCTTCACCGTTTCCAGAAGATTAGCAAAGTGCTTATTCTTTGAAAGACTTCACAGGTAAAGAAATGACCTGCACAGACACATTACAGCTCTGCAGCTGGCTCACCTCCACTGGCTTGTCTAACAGGATGGGACAATGCCAGGAATTTCATACCTAGGCACCGTAAAAATGCCCCAAAGTGGAACGTGACGAGCTCATCGCATTAAACTCCCTTTTCCCACCCACAACCCTTCCTGCCAGCTCTTCCCACATCATCCGTCCTGCGGCTTCACCATCTGAACTTCCTCTGTCTCCTCGGTCACCAGCGCTCCAGCGAGAACACTGAACGAGCTTTACACAAGGGGAAAGCGAAGAACACGCCACGGCCGGCGGCAGCAGGGCGGGAGCTCGGCGCTGCCGCACCGCCGCGGCCTCTCAGCTCCCGCCCGCACGCACCTTCCTCCCCGAAGCTGTCCCCGTCGTTGTCGTTGTCGTCGTCG
>WBNH01000765.1:0-44635 GCA_013401255.1 Urocolius indicus
TTTTTCCTCCTTAAATATGTTATTTAAAAAAGCCCTTTATTTGTTATACTTTTCCTCTTCTAAGGTTTAGGCTAATTACTCTGTGGGTATAGACACAAATCTTATATATTTTTCTGTTTCGGTGAAGTTATCAAGGTGAATGTCATACAACCGATGTTTGGAGGCCTCTGGTTTGTGCTGACATAGCTACATTGCATTATATGGTATACATGGACTTGGATCATGAATTAAAAAAATGTTTTTTGACAATATCTGCAAAAAGGTTCTGTGTCTTTGGGAGGAGTTGAGAAGAGAGTTCCCATTCTTTTTTAGTTGTGCTTACTGGCCATGTTTTGTAAATCTTGATTTGACTTCCCTACTTATGAAAACTTGAATAATGATGAAGACATTAGAAAGAATGGAATGGGACCCAACAGTGCCTTAGTATATAGAATGAGGAAATACAAGAGCTTCAGTAACTGAAAAATCAAAGAAATGGTCTTTCTCTTTGTGGAGAAAAGAGGAAGAAAGATCATGATCCCAGCTACTGAATGAGAGTCTTTGAATTTTTTTTTCATGAAATTATTAATATCTCATGTAGACAGTAAGCTGTTCAAGGTCATTAAATTACAGAGTTGTCACAACTTGATCACACAGACTTTGTATTTCAGCACTAAGCTAAACACTGCTATGAGATAAGAAAATAGGTCAAACTTTTCAAAAGATCAGTCACTGTTGGCTTTTTCTCATTTTTACTTTCTATTTTAGATTTGCTAGTTATTTCAAATGTGATGAAAATGTTGTTAAATGAGAATGACTCATCTCAACTTTCAGTGAACCTATTTGCCTAATGTCATAGCCATTGCATATTTTTAAGTCTTGTATAACTTAAGCTGCTCACAAATAGAGAGGCACAAAATAATCTATAACTGGAAATTCCAAGCTAAAAATTATGTTGTATGCTATTAGCTTCAGGATTCTCAAAAAAACGGGTCAAGTGGTTTTGACTGGGACAGGTTTTTGGTAGCAGGGGGGCTACAGGGGTGACTTCTTTGAACAAAGAGTTGCCAGAAGCTTTGCATGTAGCTCACAGGGTTAGGACCAGTCATTTCTAACCTGGATCTTACACCTGCCTTAGGCCTGGCCAATGACTGAGGTAACCCATCTGTGAATAACATATTTGTGAAGAAGTTGTTGCACAGTTGCAAAACTGCAGCAGCAACAGGGAATGAGAATGTCAAAACATCTCCACAGACACCAAGATCAGTGGAGAAGGAAGGGGGGGAGGATGCTTAGGCCCTGAAAGAAAGATTCCCCTTTGACCTGTGGTGAGGACCATGGTGAAGTGGGTAGTCTCCCCGCAGTCTATGGAGGATCATCAGGAAGCAGACACCCACTCACAGCCCATGGAGGAGCCCACGTCAGAGTGGGTGGATGCCTGAAGGAGGCTGTGACTCTCTGGGAAGCTCACCCTGGAGCAAGGTCCTGGCAGGACCTGGGAGCCCATGGGGAGAGAGGAGCCTACGCCAGATCAGGTCTTCTGTCAGGACTTACGATCTTGTGAGGGACCCACAGTCTGTTCCTGAAGTTCTCCCCGTGGATGACCCACATTGGGGCAGGGTGTGAGGAGCTGTCCCCATGTCAGGCCTTGTGCTGGAACTGTTCATGAGGAAGTGTCTCCCATGGGAAGGATCCATGCTGGAGAAGTTTGTGAGAGACTCTTTCCAGTGGGAGAGATCCCACAGTGTGGCAGTGGGAAGTGTGAGGAGGCCTCCCCCTGGGAAGAAGCAGCAGCAGCAAAGTCCATCTGTAATGAACTGACCACAACCGCTATCCCCTGCACTGCTGGGGGGAAGGAAGGAGAGTCCTGAGAAGAGAGAGGGATGGGAGGAGGTGTTTTTAAGTTTTATTTTTCATCTCCCTGTTCTTATTGTTTCTTTAATAAATCAAACCTTTTTTTTCCCATAGTTGAGTCTATTTTACCCATGACGCTAATTACTGAGTGATCTCAACTCACAGACTGCTTGCTATGCTTTTCTCTCTCTCCTATGCAGTTTAGGAGGAGGAGTGATTTTATAACTTGATGTCACCTGGCTAAATCTGGCTAAACCAACACAACAGAGTAGGCATAATTGTCTAAGGTAGAAGACTTCCCAGGAGAGAAAGTGATCCTGAGTTGATTCAATGTGTTTCATCTTTGCTAGATGAATGTAAAAAGAAGCTGATTGCTGTACCATAGGATGGGCTGCAAATAATTGATTGTCACTACAAGGAACAGAGTTGATGCACGTTCAGTCTCTTAGTCTGGTAACAATAGATTAAAATTTAAAGTATGGAAAACTTCTAACTGGAGTAAAACTTTAAGTCTTGTCCAGATTTATAGGTTATGCTCAAGTCTTGTCCAAATTTGTACGATATGTCTCCTGGATGAAGTCCTATGAAGACAAACGAATGTATCTTTGGGCAGGCTCATTGTACTTTGTTATAATTGATAACTAGGGCCCATAATGTTCATCTGAAGACAGGAAATACTTTTGAAAACCATACTTGGAGCATCCACTTGTATTTCAGGACCACTCTCTAAACATATAGGAATTATGAAGCATGGGTTACAGTTTTTCAGTCTTTCAATATGCACCTTTATACAGTTGGTTCAATAAGAACTGAAAACAGTGACTTGATCCTTGTCCACTCATATCCTATGTGAATGCTCTAATCGAAGGTAATATTTGCTGTCCATAGTATGGAGTTTTTTTCTTTCTTTCTGGCCCAACAATTACAAAAAAAGCCAGCCCAGAGAACAGAGATATTTTGCAAACTTTTTGAATGTGAAGACTGAGAGGGGAGACTTTATTAGACCATAAAATATGCATTTGTTGCTGCCCTTGTAAAGGTGTAGCACATAAATATAAAAAAAATTAACACACTTATAAACTACTCTAAGTACTCCATGTTGATTAACAATGAAAGATCTCACCTTTTAAAATAACAGCAATGCCAGTTGTGGAATGCGAAGAGTGCTTTGAATTACAATGAATTGCTGAATGCATTAGCCACAATATCAAATGCAGCCAAATTAAAATGTTCCCTTCTGACATTTTCAATTAAACCCCTTCAAGCTTCCAAACAACTTAGGAAAACTACATAGACTGTGTGAGCTAATAGAAAAGGCAGCCTGACATCTTCTCCTTCCAAATATTAGATTAAACATCAATGCTATTGCAAAAAAATCTCTACTAGAACATTAAACAATTACAAACTGGCTTAACAATACTGACCGATGATCCATCTACTCCGGTGTTGTACCAATTGCTTGTGACAGAGGCCAATACTAAATGCATCAGAGAAAGGAAGAAGAGTTATAATAGTAAGACCTTGTGATGTTAGAACACTTTCCATTCAAGCACCTACCTCCAAGTTAAATTTGGAGTTTGTGTTTCTATAGTTCCCTTGACCTAGTATTGTACAATTTCTAATGCTTATGTGGAGAAAAACCTTTTGAGGTTCAGGAATGTTATAAACCTTTTTTCAGAAGTGGGAAATAGGAAACTACATAGTTGATTCGAAGTGATAGAAGGTTTCTGAAACAGGATTGGAAATATAATCCAGATAGTTTGAAGTCTCATTTAGGGGAATTAAATGAATTTTCCTTACAAACTGTCTCACCGAACTGTCATATGCTAAAGGACCACAGAGCAGATATCTTGAACCATGGTGAATGGAAGGCAAGCATTGTTCCAGGAATGATCCATAAAAGATGTAAGGAGAAGATGACACTTGCACAAATGTTCTAGCATACCTTTTTAGGCAGAATCTGTGAGATTCCCAGGTGAGGTCAGTCTGAACAAGTCAACCCAGAAAACTTCTTTCCATAGCCAGAGATTCAGTAAACTCAGTAACTTTTAAAGTAGCACAGCCTTGTTTCTTCCCAGAAACAGCCTCAGAATGCAAGTAATGCCTGAACTGGTTTCTAAGTCATCTGACTCAAAAGCCACCTCTAAATGATCAACTAACAGACCATGTCTCTCAGAATAAATGTGCAAGGGAGACATGTGAGTCATCTGTTCTGTAAGTGAAAAAGAAATTGAGAGACTCCAGGCTAAGAGAAAAAGGCTCAGATTCTGGTATTCAATTGGAATTTATCTAAGGCAGACTATTGTCTACTAAGCATTGAGGATTTTAATTTCAATTTCCTCTACACAAGCAATAAGAAAAACTGTTATTTTTTTGTTGTTGTTCTTAGTACATAGTGTGCAAATAATCCAGGGATAGGCAAGAGTAACAATGCAGATTTTATTTGCAAAGGTTTTACTCTTAGAATTATCTTGATAAAGATTCAGTTTCGTTGCTTAACATTTACAATTGCATCTGACCTGAGAAAAAGCCAGGGAGGAATTCATACATGCATGAAAGATGTTTATATGTCTAGTTTTGGAATGCTTTATGTTAGTCCTTCATTGTCACTCTACCACTCTTTGTGATTTCAGACAGTGATTTCATAGCGAGCAAATCTCAAAAGTGATATAGATCAGGTAAAAGCTGAAAGTTCAGCTGATCATCAATTCAAAATTAATCTGGGACATAAAGAAGTCAATGATATCTTTTTACTGAAGCTCACAAAGTCTTTGGAAAAAAATGAAAAGGATAGAAATACCTTTAAAACTGAATTAACCACATTTCAGTTTAGACCTTTATTCTTATAACAGTATTTTTGAATTCCATTTATTTCTGTTCAGCCTGCTTCATTCCTTCATTACTTGACTAGTCTGATCTCCTGCTGTGATAATGTTACCTGCTTAGGGGATGAGGATAAGGCTGTGGAGGTGGTCTAGTTGGACTTTAGTAATGCCTTTGACACAGTCTTCCACATCATTCTCCTGCAGATACTGGCTGCCCATGGCTCAGATAGACCTACTCTTTATTGAGTGGAAAGTTATCTAGGTGGCCAGACCCAAGAAGTGGCATTAAATAGACTTAAATCCAATTGACATCTGATTACCAGTGGTGTTCCCCAGGTCTCAGTGTTGGAGCCTGTTCTGTTTAACATCTTTATCAATAATCTGGATGAGGGGATTGAATGCACTCTCAATAAATTTGCAAATGATACAAAGCAGATGATCTGCTTGAGGGAAAGAAGGGAATGTTACAGGCTGAGGCAAAAAGTCTGGAAAACTGTCCAAGGGGAAAGGGACTGGAGGTGTTAGTTGACAGCAGCTGAACATGAGCCAGCAGTGTGCCTAGATGGCTGAGAAGGCCTCTCAAGTCCTGAGTTCCACGTTGGGTCTCACACTCCAGGAGACAAATCAAGATGTTTTTTGGAGTATGTCCATAAACAGGCACTGGAGCTGGTTGGGGAAAGATCTAGAGGAGAAATCTGATGAGAAGCGACTGAGAGAACTGGGGGCTGTTTAGTCAAGAGAAGAGGAGGCTGAGACGAGACACAATGACTCTCTAAAACTACTTGAAAGAAGGTTGTAGTGAGGTGAGGGTTGACTTTGTCTCCTATGTAATGAGTGATGATAGAACAAGAGGAAATGGACACAAATTGCACCAAGGGAAGTTTAGATTGGCTATTACAAGGAGTTTTTTCACTGAGAGAGTTGTTAATGGCACAGACTGCCCAGGGAGGAGTCTTCATCCCTGTAAATACCTAAAAGCCATGTAGATGAGTTGTTGAGGGGCATGGTTTAACGGTGGACATTGCAGTGTGAAGTTAGTGGTTGTAGATGGCTGAGAAGGCCTCTCAAGTCCTGAGTTCCACGTTGGGTCTCACACTCCAGGAGACAAATCAAGATGTTTTTTGGAGTATGTCCATAAACAGGCACTGGAGCTGGTTGGGGAAAGATCTAGAGGAGAAATCTGATGAGAAGCGACTGAGAGAACTGGGGGCTGTTTAGTCAAGAGAAGAGGAGGCTGAGACGAGACACAATGACTCTCTAAAACTACTTGAAAGAAGGTTGTAGTGAGGTGAGGGTTGACTTTGTCTCCTATGTAATGAGTGATGATAGAACAAGAGGAAATGGACACAAATTGCACCAAGGGAAGTTTAGATTGGCTATTACAAGGAGTTTTTTCACTGAGAGAGTTGTTAATGGCACAGACTGCCCAGGGAGGAGTCTTCATCCCTGTAAATACCTAAAAGCCATGTAGATGAGTTGTTGAGGGGCATGGTTTAACGGTGGACATTGCAGTGTGAAGTTAGTGGTTGAACTCGATGATCTTAAAAGGTCTGTTCCAAACAAATAATTATACGATTCTATGATTTTCATGCTATGTTTTTCCATTTAGGTCACACAAAGTCTGACTCTGATAAGGAGAAACTTTTGGCGCTATTGTATTTGTAAAAGCAACATGCATACACAGTTAATAAGATTTACAGTACAGAAGCATAATAAATCAATGCAGAATCGAGTGAGGTGTATAAGGGGAAAGTGAAAATAAGATTTTTGGTTCAAAATGGATCATAAGACCAACTGAGAATTGAATATTTCCTGACAACTAAGGTATAGTACTTGTTCTTTCTCTTACCTTTTTACTGCATTATCAAAGTATACTTAAACATCTGAATTTATTTTTCCAAAATAAAACTGAACAACTAGAGTACCTATTTGAGAAACTAAGTGAGATTTACTAAAGTTTAAAGACAAAGAGGATTTTGTAAAAGAACCTTTTTTTCCTTGTGTGATCAGCCTAATCAAGCAAAGTTTCCTAAAATAAGAATAGCTAGTAGTGAAAGAAATTCTGTTAAAATAGTTGTAGCTATTTTTATTAAGTTTTACTAAATTCTAAATTAGACATAATTTTTTGACATGAAAGTTGAGAATATCAGAACAACATCACATTGACTATAATTGTCATTGGAGAAGACAGACTCTCATAAAATCTATCTAATTTTAGATTTCTGTCTTTGGAAGAAATGAATATACATATATATATATATNTCACAGAATCTCAGTGTTTGCATAGTTCAGCAATTACTCACTTCTGAAATGTTAACTGAAAGGATCATCTCACCTCTTTTATCTAGGGTAGCTGCAATTTCTCTTTTTTTGCAAATGAAAGTATAGTTACATTGACAGTTGGATTTTTTTTAGTTGTGTTCGATTTAGAGGTACATTCCTGTTCCAAAGTAACTGCTCTCCCTGTGAAGGGCTCTATATGACCAGGAAATTATTGTATTTTAAGTCTCCTGATGACAGGATGGCTTAATCATAGAATCACATAATGGTAGGGGTTGGAAATGACCTCTAGAANATGCCTATGTCTCCATAATCTTGAACTTACTTTCCTTCATAAACAAGACTTCTGATCACAGTCAGAATCTCATACTGTTAAAAAGCTGTGTATAAAAACTCAATTTTCTTAAACTCAGTGGGAGACACAAAAGGTAAGAGAAGAAAGGTTAATATACACTAGTAAAGTTACTTGATTATTTTCAAACAAAAGGTTGGTAGATATCCAGGAAGATCAAATCTTCTGACTGATAGTTGAATCCCTGCTGGCATTATTACTTCTGATTTAACTTAAACTAAAAAGCTGATCTTTGAAGAAGTCCAGGAAAAAACAAACAAACAAAACAACCCAGAAACTTTTGTTGTTCAGCAAATTATCAGGCTAGATGCTTTGACTTAGATTTCTAAAGGGACTTGATTGTCTGAATCTTACTGAAGGTGGGATTTATGTACTTCACTTGTAACTGAAAATACTGTTTCCAAGAGCCAACTAATGAACAATTGTGCTTTCAGCAAAGTATCACCTCACACTCACTGTGAATCTAAGACTGAGATACTGTCAACTGTCAAGGACTGGTCAATGAGTACATAAATTAATCTACCCATCCATTGCTTCATATGGTTATTTCCAAAGCAATCTATCATCTAATAGATTTAATAATAAGTCTCACAATATTTTCTACCTGTAATACTGACTTATATTTCTAACTACTCTTTTTGGTTCTCCTTAGATGGATGTGCTACACAATAGATCAGAGCACACTTCTGACCTGCCAGATAGCATTAATTTATGACGTTCTCTCATCCTTCCCTGGTACTCTGGATCAAACGAAGGCATTCTTTAAAAAAATAAAATGTAATGTGATGCAATTAAACATTTTCCCACAGCTGTTAAGATCAAGACAACTAATAATTACCTGATGCAATTATTTTAAAACTCATGACAGACATTTATATAGTTTAATGTTTACTGTCATAATATTAAGCTATTGAGCCTAGATCTACTCACATTATTCAGTTAGGAACATAAAAGCACCAGCACCAGAGTTAAGATCAGCAGAAATCATCCCATCACCATTACTAATTCAATAGAAATATTTATGGACTTGCAAGACTGGAAGAACAAAAAACATAAAATTCATCTAACAGTTTCAGAAATCATCTCAATATCTTTTGATTGAAAATAACCACTACAATTTTACAGGACCTAGCTTATGAAGATAAGGCAAACTTTTCTCCCAGGGAACACGAGCTGAAGCATTGACCTGAGTAGAACGTCACAGAGGAGGCTTGAGATCTGTACTTCAGAAAAATCCACTGATTTAAACATGAACTATTTTGTCCATAACTCTAATAGCGCAGTTAAATCGTCATTCCCATTTAGTATTGACGTAAATTTTGTGGCTATAAAAGTTAATATAATGGTAAAAGTTTCAAGATGCAGTATGGGTATATCAGACAGATTCACACTTTCTTTCTCTCTACTTGCTAATCATTTTTCTACAAAAATGTTAACCTCACTTGTGAAGTGTGTTGAGATCTATAAATGAATCACATATTTAGTTTTCTTCTAGATTAGATTAGAAACAGAATTGTTTTATCTAAGGAAAAATGCCACCATGAACATAAACAAAGTAACACCTAAACCTATAGCAAATTTTATTCCAAGAATATAAATATTTTCATGGAAAAAAATACTTGTGTGAACACAAACAATGCATGCATACATACAGGAACATAAATAAAAGTTTTAATTAAAATTTTATAAGGAAGATGTGTGAAATGTAAGATAAAATTTCTAGATGGAGAGAATTTTGTGACTATTTCAAACCAAATCGACCTTGGGGTATTTATTAGAAAGTAGAAGTCCCTCTAGACTTTTATGTAACTAATATCTTAGATATTTAACAGGAATATTATCTGTAATGCCGTTTTTTTCTATTATACTGTTTTCCAAACTCACAAACTCTTTACTATTCTAAGTTGAGGCTTTTTGTCCTGAGATTTGTACCATAAAAGTTCCAGGAAGCCTCATTTTCCATTCAAAAAAATTCACTTCAAAGTTACAGGAAAAAAATCCAAACAGATAAATAAAAGCCACTGCACCTTTTTGGGGTTTTTTTTTGTTTGTTTGCTTGGTTTTTATGTTTGTTTTTTTTGTTTCACAGAATCTCAGTGTTTGCATAGTTCAGCAATTACTCACTTCTGAAATGTTAACTGAAAGGATCATCTCACCTCTTTTATCTAGGGTAGCTGCAATTTCTCTTTTTTTGCAAATGAAAGTATAGTTACATTGACAGTTGGATTTTTTTTAGTTGTGTTCGATTTAGAGGTACATTCCTGTTCCAAAGTAACTGCTCTCCCTGTGAAGGGCTCTATATGACCAGGAAATTATTGTATTTTAAGTCTCCTGATGACAGGATGGCTTAATCATAGAATCACATAATGGTAGGGGTTGGAAATGACCTCTAGAAATCATCTAGTCTCTCTGTTAAACTGGGTTGCCCTCGACCAGCGAACCCAGGAACGTGTCTAGGCAGGTTTTGAAGGCCTACAAAGAATGATACTCTGAAACCTCTCTGGAAAGCCTATGCCAGGACTATATCATCTGCACAAGAAAGAAGTTTTTCCTTATGTTTCAATGGAAATTTTTTTGTTCCAGTTTCATCCTATTACCCCTTATGTTGTCACTGGGGACAACAGAAAAAAAGTATTGCCCTCTCCTCTTGACATACACCTTTTANTCCAGGAAAAAACAAACAAACAAAACAACCCAGAAACTTTTGTTGTTCAGCAAATTATCAGGCTAGATGCTTTGACTTAGATTTCTAAAGGGACTTGATTGTCTGAATCTTACTGAAGGTGGGATTTATGTACTTCACTTGTAACTGAAAATACTGTTTCCAAGAGCCAACTAATGAACAATTGTGCTTTCAGCAAAGTATCACCTCACACTCACTGTGAATCTAAGACTGAGATACTGTCAACTGTCAAGGACTGGTCAATGAGTACATAAATTAATCTACCCATCCATTGCTTCATATGGTTATTTCCAAAGCAATCTATCATCTAATAGATTTAATAATAAGTCTCACAATATTTTCTACCTGTAATACTGACTTATATTTCTAACTACTCTTTTTGGTTCTCCTTAGATGGATGTGCTACACAATAGATCAGAGCACACTTCTGACCTGCCAGATAGCATTAATTTATGACGTTCTCTCATCCTTCCCTGGTACTCTGGATCAAACGAAGGCATTCTTTAAAAAAATAAAATGTAATGTGATGCAATTAAACATTTTCCCACAGCTGTTAAGATCAAGACAACTAATAATTACCTGATGCAATTATTTTAAAACTCATGACAGACATTTATATAGTTTAATGTTTACTGTCATAATATTAAGCTATTGAGCCTAGATCTACTCACATTATTCAGTTAGGAACATAAAAGCACCAGCACCAGAGTTAAGATCAGCAGAAATCATCCCATCACCATTACTAATTCAATAGAAATATTTATGGACTTGCAAGACTGGAAGAACAAAAAACATAAAATTCATCTAACAGTTTCAGAAATCATCTCAATATCTTTTGATTGAAAATAACCACTACAATTTTACAGGACCTAGCTTATGAAGATAAGGCAAACTTTTCTCCCAGGGAACACGAGCTGAAGCATTGACCTGAGTAGAACGTCACAGAGGAGGCTTGAGATCTGTACTTCAGAAAAATCCACTGATTTAAACATGAACTATTTTGTCCATAACTCTAATAGCGCAGTTAAATCGTCATTCCCATTTAGTATTGACGTAAATTTTGTGGCTATAAAAGTTAATATAATGGTAAAAGTTTCAAGATGCAGTATGGGTATATCAGACAGATTCACACTTTCTTTCTCTCTACTTGCTAATCATTTTTCTACAAAAATGTTAACCTCACTTGTGAAGTGTGTTGAGATCTATAAATGAATCACATATTTAGTTTTCTTCTAGATTAGATTAGAAACAGAATTGTTTTATCTAAGGAAAAATGCCACCATGAACATAAACAAAGTAACACCTAAACCTATAGCAAATTTTATTCCAAGAATATAAATATTTTCATGGAAAAAAATACTTGTGTGAACACAAACAATGCATGCATACATACAGGAACATAAATAAAAGTTTTAATTAAAATTTTATAAGGAAGATGTGTGAAATGTAAGATAAAATTTCTAGATGGAGAGAATTTTGTGACTATTTCAAACCAAATCGACCTTGGGGTATTTATTAGAAAGTAGAAGTCCCTCTAGACTTTTATGTAACTAATATCTTAGATATTTAACAGGAATATTATCTGTAATGCCGTTTTTTTCTATTATACTGTTTTCCAAACTCACAAACTCTTTACTATTCTAAGTTGAGGCTTTTTGTCCTGAGATTTGTACCATAAAAGTTCCAGGAAGCCTCATTTTCCATTCAAAAAAATTCACTTCAAAGTTACAGGAAAAAAATCCAAACAGATAAATAAAAGCCACTGCACCTTTTTGGGGTTTTTTTTTGTTTGTTTGCTTGGTTTTTATGTTTGTTTTTTTTGTTTCACAGAATCTCAGTGTTTGCATAGTTCAGCAATTACTCACTTCTGAAATGTTAACTGAAAGGATCATCTCACCTCTTTTATCTTGGGTAGCTGCAATTTCTCTTTTTTTGCAAATGAAAGTATAGTTACATTGACAGTTGGATTTTTTTTAGTTGTGTTCGATTTAGAGGTACATTCCTGTTCCAAAGTAACTGCTCTCCCTGTGAAGGGCTCTATATGACCAGGAAATTATTGTATTTTAAGTCTCCTGATGACAGGATGGCTTAATCATAGAATCACATAATGGTAGGGGTTGGAAATGACCTCTAGAAATCATCTAGTCTCTCTGTTAAACTGGGTTGCCCTCGACCAGCGAACCCAGGAACGTGTCTAGGCAGGTTTTGAAGGCCTACAAAGAATGATACTCTGAAACCTCTCTGGAAAGCCTATGCCAGGACTATATCATCTGCACAAGAAAGAAGTTTTTCCTTATGTTTCAATGGAAATTTTTTTGTTCCAGTTTCATCCTATTACCCCTTATGTTGTCACTGGGGACAACAGAAAAAAAGTATTGCCCTCTCCTCTTGACATACACCTTTTAAATATTTGTGTTAATGAGGTCTTTGCTCAATCTTCTCAAGGCTGAACAGCCCCAAGTCCTACAGCCTTCCCTCATAAGAAAGATACTTCAGTCTTCTGATCATCTTAGTACTTGGCTTCTGGACTGTCTCCAGATGTTCTCTGTCTCTCTTGAGCTGGAGAGCTCAAAACTGGACACATGACTGCAGACTAGGTTTTACCAGGGCAGAGTAGAGGAGAAGGAGAACCTCTCTCTGCTTGCTAGACATACTCTTCTTTGATGCTATCCAACAGGCCATTGGCCTTCTTGGACATGAGGGCACGTTGCTTCTCATATTTGGTTTGCTGCTCACTAGAAATCCCAGGTGCTTCTCCACAGAGCTGTTCTCCTGCAGGTCACTCCAGTATGTCCTGGTGCATGGGATTGTTCCTTCCCAGGTGCAAGATTCTGCACTTGCCATTGTGGAACCTCATGAGGTTTCTCTCTACCAAACTCTCAAGCCGGTTGAGATCCCTCTGAATGGCAGCACAGTCTCTGATGAATCAGCCAGTCGTCCGAGTTTGATGCCATCAGGGAACTTGCTGAGGGTACACTCTCCAGGTTGTTGATGAAGATGTTGAACAAGCCTGACACCAGAACACAGTCCTCTGGCAGCCCCACTGGGCATAGGCCTCCAACTCGACTTGGTCCTGTTGATCACCGTGCTCTGGGCTCTGTCATTCAGGCAGTTCTCTATCCATCTCACTGTCCAAGCCACGCTACCTGAGCTTTCTGACGAGGATGTTGTGGGAGACAGCATCAAAAGTCTTGCTGAAGTCAAGGTAGATGACAAAAGATAACCATTTTTTCCTTCATATGTTTAGACATGACATTCCAGGGATGGTTTAAGCAACACAATAGAGTGGTATGACCTTACTGCAGATATGCCCATCCAAGTCCCCACTTCTCCCTTTGAAGTTTACATGCAATCTTCAAGCATCATGGTGAAAAAAAGGTCAAAAATCACCTCTGAATGCTAGAATACTAGCAGCATATTTTGAAAGTTGGTTTAATGTAATTTGATTTTTTGTTGAGAGGAATGGCCTGTACCAACAGCCACACTACTCCAGGGGAATTATAGAAAGAAAGTACCTGATGATGGAGGCTGGAGGCAGAACAAGAGTCTTTGACTCCCTCTTTGGGCCTCCTGCTTCCTCCCTGCTTTAACACAGACCAGAGGTTCTGCTCCAGTTGCCCACCAGATGTTCAAACTGCATCCGTACTGGAAGGTTCTGACAAAGCCTCTGAGAATTGAATGCCGACAATCTGTCAACATTTTTTCCATACTTAATTATTCTGCACCTTATGTCATTGTTTTTAGTTCTTAAATTACCTGTTGTTTATTTTTGCTCATTCTTTCCGTCATTATATTTTAATTGTAATAGCATTCCACTGCTGAAACTGTTCTTCAGTGTGTCAACACTGCTTTCTGAATCTGAGGTGGTGGGAAGGAAAAGGTGAAGTAGAGAAGGCAATGAGAGAGGGATAGATCCAGAAGTTGAAGATGTGATGACACCAACAGCAGGAGGTATGATAAATGATCTGATTCACATTCAGCTCCCATTTGATTGTTTCAGGAAATTATGATAAAGTGATTTTTATTTATTTACAAGGAAAACCATTACAACTTAATTAAATAAGATTAAGTTTCTAATTCGAGAGGCAAGAACAGATACAATAAATAAGAAGTTATTTTCTCCTCTAATCGATGGTGATGCATCTCCAGCTTCTAAATCCTCTGTGCAATTACAGGCAAGTTACCAAGGTCACACCCACAGGATCAAAAGGCAGGCAGACATTAAGGGATTTCAAGCTGAAAAGAAGTCTCAATGAAGTCTCAGCCTCAGTGAAGTCTCAGCTTGAAGGCACATGGGTACTGTGGTGGTCTTCTGTCCTGGTGACGTATGTCGAGGAAAAGGAAGACTGCATCAGGAAAGCGTGGGAAGGCTTTTATTGATCTAGAGGTTTTGTAGACTTTGAACATTACAACAAAAACAAAAAGAAAAAAAAACCAAAAAAGATTATGTAAATTTTGTGGTGTCTTTGCTGTTCATGTCCTGATTTGCTCCATGGTCTCCTGTGCCTAGGATACAACTAGCTGAGTTAAATGTCTCCCTTCAGTTTGGTTGGATGGGATCAACAGAGGCTGTAGTTGAAGTATTCACAAGCGTTACACAGAGGAAAAAATATCCTTGTGAGTTACCTTAAGTTGAAGTATTTAGTCCCTCATGGATATGCCAGAGCTCAGGTTTCTTAATGTTCTAGATACACTATAAAATCTGCCACTTCTCTTTCTTTATTAAAAAGCTATTTAAGAAAATTTTAGGAAACAAAAACAAGACCAATCCCCTTCTTTACGTTAGAAGGCTAAGCTTGCAGAAAAGACAGCCAGAACGATGAATTGCACACTGTGAACATTCACACATGGCCATCTACAACTCTGTAACTTCTGTGGAAAAAAAGCCAAAAACACAGGTCACAAATCAGTGTCTCTGACTTCATCTTAACACAGCTGCTGTGTAATAGAGAGATGGACAGTGATGCTCCTTCCGGAACAGGTGCTCAAGGTTTACTGACACATCTTCTTACCCCTTATGAAGCTTTAGAGACTGGACTGAGATATTTCAGTTAAGGAACAGCAGCTTTTGCTTTCCTTTAAAGCTGGTGAAGAGAGCTACCAACTCCAGAAAGTAATTGCCTTCTGGAGACACTTTCATTGCTGAGTGGCTTGAGAAAGGGAGGGTACCCATATTGTTCTCAAAGAATTTTAGATGTGTAGCTCTGGACAGTCAGCCCATGGCAGCTGGGATTGTGGACTCACAGTGAGAAGAAGGCCTCCATAACGACTGCTAGTGAGCAATGACATTGACTCCAAATAGCCTGTTTGCAGACATAGAGTAGTTTCTAGATCAAACCTCTGTCTTTATAGTCCAGGATTCTTGTTACCAATAACAGGATTTAGGAAACAGAGGAAGAAGAAAGTTGCTGCATATATTCATTACGTAGGAGAGATTAACAGCAAACAGCTGCACTAGTTCCAAGCACAGTGTCTTCTTTTTGACGTGTATGAGACTGAGGAAGTTGCAGTATTCCCCTGTACTTTTTTTTTCAGTAAATGGCTGTCGTGGTTTGGCCCACCTAGCACAGCAGCACCACGATAGTTCCTTGCTCAGTGCTCCCATTCACCCCCACCCTCGTTAGGATGGCGGAGGCCCCAGCGAAATGGCAGTAAAAACATAAGCAAGGTTGTTGTGGATTAAAACAAGGACAGGGAAGGCTTACTGCCAATTACGGTTCCGGGCAAAACAAACTCCAGTACTCGACTTAGAGAGGAAAGTAGGAAAGTTTATTCTACAAGAAACAGAACGGAATAAAAGGAAAAGGGGAGTAGGATGATGAGAAAATTACAACCAGCACTTTAAGATCGCCCTCCCCCATCCCTCCTTTCTTCCCGGGCCCAGCTCACTGCTCCCGATATCTCTACCTCCTCCCCCCACAACGGCTCAGGGGGGCAGGGAATGGGGGATGTGGTCAGTCTCTCACAGATGGGCTCTGCCGCTTCTGTCTTCTCAGAAGAGGATGACTCCTGGCATTCTTCCCCTGCTCCAACACGGGGTTCCTCCCCCGGCACAAAGTCCTTAGCAAACTTCTCTGGCATGGGTTGCTCCCAGCAGCTGCGGCTTCTGCCGATATGGGTTCCCTCTCTCGGGACAGAGTCCTTGGTAAATATCTCTGGCATGCATTCTTCATCACAATTGCAGTTTCTTCTACCGATACGGGGTCCCTCTCTCGGGACACAGTCCTTGGTGAATATCTCAGCTTCTCCAATTCTCTCCACAGAATGCAGGGGAGTCTCTGCTCTGGTACACCTCCTCCTCTCTTTCATCACTGGCCTTGGAGTCCGCATGGCTGTTTCTCTCATTGTTCCTACTCCTTGCACCACCACCAGCCAGAAGAAGAAGAAGGGACAGAAGAAAGAAGAAGCAGGAAAAAGATGGAGGAAAAGCAACCTCCTCTTCCGGCTTCTTCTTAAAAAGTGATCGTGGAGGCGTCTAATTGGCTCAGCCCCAGACGTGGGTCTGTCTCAGAGCTGGGGAGAGTTGCAAACAACTTCTTACAGGCGCCATCTTTACAGCCCCTATCCCCCTTACCAGAAAAGGCTGTCATGTCAAACCATGACAATGGCTTTTTGTCCTGCATTTTGAAGGACAACATGTTTAACATTGCTTAGGAGCAGTACCCCATCATTTAACTCAGGGAATGAGAATGTGTAAGATGTCAGGCAAACAGCTTAAATCATTCAGTGAAGGACAGAAGGTAAAGGTGTCTTTTACTATTTACCAAAGACACAAGCTGACACCTATGGACTAGCACAAGTGCAGAATGTCTGTCAATTACAAATGGCTTCTGAACTCATTTTAGCTCCACCAGCTAGCAGTCTTGCGGTAAAGGAAGTGAAATTGCAGACATGATGCACTATGATCTATGATCATTATAAGTAGAAATCCTTGAAAAAGAAAGAAATTCCCTATGGGCCTATTATGCCTGCTCCCTTTGTTTACCTCTTCCTGAATTTTCTATTATTTTCGGTTATCATTACGTATCACAGGCCTCTTCAACCTGTGACTGAACTTTTGAGTTATAAAGTGGGTAAACTGCTGAAAAACTATGAGTTAAATACATAGATTTGCAGAATAGATTTATATATATATATATATGTGTGTGTGTATATGATTATATATCTCCAAAACTACTCATCTGTGAAAGCTTCTGAGAAATGAAAGGAAAAAAACTGTCTCGATTTTGCTCTTTGAATCCTATCTGGTCTTCTTCACCTGAGCTCTAGGGATAGCTTTTAACCATGAAAATGAGGTTGCATGAATTTCACTCTAGGATCAGCCAGAGGAAGGACACAGCATATTAGTCACCAAGGCTGGGTTGTCTTTTATATTCATCTGCATGCATTAACCTTCATTTTATTTGTTGAGTTAGGCTGCTTTTTGTATGTCATGAATAATTTCATTAAGCATTAAGAATTTACCCACACTGTATCTTTGGGTTTTTTTTTATTTTTTTAAATATTTACAATTTGTAATGCATAATAAATATGTAATAGGCAGGGTTGGATTTCTCAGGGTTTACTGTTATCTACGTCTGTCATGTCCTATAACCTTTCTTGGCTTATGCAATATTCAGCACTTTAATGCAAGCGTCAGTACTCGTATCATAGGTTGATGGCAAAAGGACAGCCATCTTGACACTCTTCACTCACTAATCACGTCTATTTTTATTTGATTAGCATATAAATGCTTGTGGATTTATGCAATATTGGTAGAAAAGTGTTAAAAATATTTGTCAATGTCCTCATTTTGAGAGTTAGAATCAAAAAATCTTGGTGGGAGGAAGATCCTCTGGGTGCATCTGTTACCAGATTTCTGGCCTTAAATAATGTAATAATACATAGATGATTTTAGGCAGTGTTCAGTGATGTAGTTTTTACCCCTTGGGATTTTTTTAAGGAATTGCCTTTGATTCTGGAAAGCAGCAGAGGAAAAAGTGGCTAGGAGTGATTTATGCATTTTAAAGGATGAATGGGAATTGCATAATGTCAAAATAAGAAATTGAATCTAAGTTCCAAACCTGTCTGACTCAGAAGAATATTAGCAATATATATATTAAGTTGATTGTTCTTTTGCAAGCAGCTAAAAGCAGAACCTTACAGTAACAACGTATCAAAGGTTACTCAAAGCACAGCAACAACATAGTCTGCCTTGCAAGAGAGACACAGTTCTGATGAATCTACAGAATTTACAATGCAGAGTTGTATGTATCTGACTTGATCCCGCAGGAAGCCATAATGTACATGCATATCAAAATGTCCGTGTTCTCAACCACGTAATTTAAGAAGATGAATAATCTATCTGAAGCCAACAGGACTGCAAATTAGGTAAACTTAAATACGTTGCTGAATAAAGAATGAAGTGTAGTTCATGCTTACAGTCAACTTTGGTTTATATATCAAAATGTATTTTGCAATAAATGTTAAAAATGAATAATTTCCTTTTCTGAAACCCTTATTTTGGCATCATACATATACTGGAGAGATCTGAAGTGGTTTTGTTTTCTGGATTTTGTTTTTTTAAAAGAAAAGGCAGAAAAGTCAAGAAGAAAGTTATTCTGGGAATCCTTCTTACCAATGAAAATGAGCTATCTGAGAATGTGAAATTAGTACAGAACTAAGGATAATGCAGCTAAGAAATGGATGAGTGTGTAATCCTTGAGAAAGAATAAAGAGTAACAAAAGGTAGAAAAGAAAACTATTCCAACAAGTCTGAAATCTAGTTGAGAAGATCATGTAGAAAACCATTATAAAGAGGAACAGGATTCATGAGAATAACTCATCTGAAAAGAATTAAATAACTCTTTAGTGGTTTTGACTGGGCCAGGTATTTGGTAGCAGGGAGATATAAGCAAGGCTTCTTTAAACAAAGGTCTGCCAAAAGCTTCCCCTGTAGCTGATAGGACTAGGGCAAGTCAGTTCTAAGATGGACCCACAGCTGACTTAGGCCTTGTCAATGAGCGACTGAGGTAACCCCTATGTGAATAATATATTGGAGAAGTGGAAGAAGTTGCTGCGCAGTTGCTAAACTGCAGCAGCAACAGGGAGTGAGAATGTGAAAACATCTCCACAGACACCAAGATCAGTGGAGAAGGAAGGGAGGAGGATGCTTAGGCCCTGAAAGAAAGATTCCCCTTTGACCTGTGGTGAGGACCATGGTGAAGTGGGTAGTCTCCCCGCAGTCTATGGAGGATCATCAGGAAGCAGACACCCACTCACAGCCCATGGAGGAGCCCACGTCAGAGTGGGTCGATGCCTGAAGGAGGCTGTGACTCTCTGGGAAGCTCACCCTGGAGCAAAGTCCTGGCAGGACCTGGGAGCCCATGGGGAGAGAGGAGCCTACGCCAGATCAGGTCTTCTGTCATTGGGTACGATCTTGTGAGGGACCCACAGTCTGTTCCTGAAGTTCTCCCCGTGGATGACCCACATTGGGGCAGGGTGTGAGGAGCTGTCCCCATGTCAGGCCTTGTGCTGGAACTGTTCATGAGGAAGTGTCTCCCATGGGAAGGATCCATGCTGGAGAAGTTTGTGAAGGACTTTTTCCAGTGGGAGGGATCCCACAGTGTGGCAGTGGGAAGTGTGAGGAGGCCTCCCCCTGGGAAGAAGCAGCAGCAGCAAAGTCCATCTGTAATGAACTGACCACAATCCCCATCCCCCATCGCAAGAGGAGTCCTGGGAAGATAGAGGGATGGGGGGAGGTGGTTTAAGATTCAGTTTTATTTTTCATCTCCCTGTTCTTACTGTTTCTTTAATAAATCAAACCTTTTTCTCCCCAAGTTGAGTCTGCTTTGCCCATGACGCCAATTCCCAGGTGATCTCTCTGTCCTTAACTCAAAAACTGCTTGTTATATTTCTCTCTCCTGTCTAGTTTAGGAGGGGGAACGTTACTATGATTTGGTGGACACCTAGATAAACCACCACAAACTCACACTAACAAACTTCATTAAATAAACAAATGACTTTTGTAAATATTAAAGAGCAGCTTGGCAGTTCATTAGCAGAAGTGAAACTGGAGCTGGAAGATTTAGGTTAATCGATAAGAAAAGTTAACTGTGAAGAGGATGAAATACCAGGATAGTGGTGAAATGCTGGGAAATTTCTGTCTGTGAATGATTCGGAGAGCATACTGGATACACTGTAGTTCGGAGTGACACCAGAATACCTGATCTTCTTTAGGCAAGACAGTAAATTAGATGACCTTTTTAGATCCTTTTCATTCTTATGTTTCTATGTTATATTCTTGAATGCAGACAAAATAAGTCAAAATATCATTTTTCTCCACATGAAAAGTTTGTAAAAAAAAAAAAAGCTGGAATGTTTTGTTTTGACGTTTTCAGTCAAAACAAAATGTTTCCAGATTTCCAGATCAAAATATTTAATTTTGGTGTGTTAAATTAAATATGAGTGTTTCATTTGGAGCCAGTTCAATAGTAAACTACATCTGGTTATAGTACTGTGATGCCTTATGGGAACTGGAATTAGAATGCCAAATGCCCTGAATCCTCCATATAAAGCATGCCTCCTTACTGGACTGTCTTATTCATGATGTCTGATAGTAACATGTTTCATATAATATGCTATATGCTGAAGCCATAGTGCCTCTGTAATATGGTTCAGCCAACGAGTCTATTTATGAGAAACTCTACACTTCTAAGGTAACAAGCAATACATGAAAAATGACAAGAAAAGCCCAAACTCAATAGCGAAAGTTGCTACAATATTTCTTTTTACGGAAACTACAGAAAAACAGGCCTGATTTTAAAAATCATTTTTTACAGCAAATCGTAAGAAAATAACCTGTTTTCAAAAGCTATAGGCAATCTTAGGTATTGTTGATGGCACTGAATCAGTTCTTTTCCTGGCATAACTGCAGACCAGCAATTTTTTTTTCATTTTATTTCAGATATTCTGGGTCCCTTCAACCCTGTCTTCTCTGTCAAACAGACAGACTGCCAGAAGCAAAACTGGAGGAAAACAAGTAACTGCCAGAGCTCCTTGATGCATTCACTGAATTGTGTACTGAATTCCACAGTTGAGATCTCCAAAGGGATTTAGATACCTCAATCCATGTGAAAACCTGGACCTTAGTCTATAAAAGACTCTTTTAGCATAGATTTGCCACCTTCACTGATTACATTCTGACACAGGACCTGGAAGGAGTGTTGTCATCAATGTATGCTAACATCTGGCCCTGAGTAATTGACATTAGGGTAGGAAGTGACAAACACACACATCTAGAGCTTCTCAGAATATTCATTGCAAATAATTTATGCAACTAATTTAGTCCCCCTCCCTTTTTTTTTCCGCTTGAGGAATCTGCAAGGATAGAATGTGACCTTTATGGATTAGTGTCTTTGTGCTTGCTCATCGAGCAGTTTATGTGAACAGTTTTGAGCCTGTGGATTTCTTGCAAGGTGCTGGCTATGAATGTCCACTAATCCTGATTCAATTTTTATGCCATGTGATTGGTTACTCCTGTCACCTTTTTTTTAAACTTTTTTTCCTTAACCTGCTTGTTGCCTAATTGATTGACTCTGATGTTACAAAAAAGCAGGGAAAACTGAACTAATCATAGAAGCTTTGCATCTGTGGGGTAAGGGGGCATGCAACATCAGGAAATAAATTAGTGTGGAGATTTCAGGACATTTTAAAACATCTATTTACACAAGAAAGATCAGTATATTTTCCTAGATACATAGATTTGGGCTACAAATAACAGAGCTCAGCTCCTTCTACACTTGATAGAAAGAGACAGACAGCTCTTTAGCATGCTTTGCATCCAATTCTTACCTGTCACATTCCTCCAAAGCCATCACATGTATAGACAATGCTGTTGGGAGACGTTTTATTCCCACTCATTATGCAGACAGTAAGCTCTTTTGGGACCTATCTTCCCTCTTACCATGCACATGTATCCCACCTTGCATAAGAGGATCTTGACCTCAGCTGACATTTCTAGCTGTTTCAGTGGCAAACTAAAAGTAAGAACAACAGATAGGCTGGTTCTTGTGCAGTCATATTTGTTTGCCTCTCACCAGTATGCTCTGATACATAAAGAAAAGCTTCCCCTAATTTTAAGAAAACACAAATAAACCAAGATCTTCTGTAAATAAGATACATATTATATATATTTTATAGTAAAAAACAAAAATTGACATATTTGAGAACCATTAGGAAGAATACAGAAGTACAATCTGAGTAAGCTCCTGTTTAAAACTACATTTTACAAAATACTCTTGAAAGAAAAAATCGTTTTTTCTTTGTTCAGTTTTAATGACAATATGAAGGCACTGGATCCTGTGTAACTCAAGTCTATAAAAACAGTAAAGAACAAGGACTGTCAGCTATTACCAATTCTCTGTAGGCCCAGTTGAACTGGTGCTCTACAGGGAAAAGACAAGGGAGCTTATTACCTATCCCCTGAGCTATCCACTCCTCCCTAGAGAGGCTTTTTGACATCAGGGTCTTAACTGAAACATATGAATTAGAGTGGAAATTGAAAGTATTCAAATATAAATTAATTTATACCCAAGGGTTACTCATGCCAACTAGCAATAAATATGCTGGAAGTAAAAAAGGCTAATTTGAATGAATATGAGTGGGCAAAAAGCAATCAAGGGCAAGAAAGAGGCATATGCAAAGTATAAAACATGAGATAGAGAAGACAAGACTGAAAAGATTACAGTACAAAATTAATGTAAAAAAAATGAAACCTGTGAGAATGTGGGGACTAGTACTAAACTGTATTACCAGACCTACCTCACTCTTCTGGGACCTCCAAGACCTTGATATAGTCACATTAAGAACAAAATTAGAGTTTCACCCAAGATTCTTTTGGATATAGATCTAAAATACTGTGTTTGAAAAAGTGGCCTCCTAGATCTTGTTGCTAGTTATGAGACGAAATGGTGATTGATGCAAGGAAAGCAATGACAAAAGTTACAGAGAAACAATGCAAAGACACCTTCAAAAAGGAGCTACCAGCAAATCCCATAAATTCTCTTTATTATTCCTATAAAATCTGGCTGACATCCCACCTGACACTGCATGCAGGCATGATAGTTTCACAGGCCATATCAGCTTTGTATAGTCAAGAGAGACCACCAATGTCTGTATTGTAAAGCTGCCCATTGTGTCTTGACCTTAACGGATTTTGAGTTCTAGGGCACATAGCAGACTATTTTTTATTTGCAAACGTGCAAAAACTGCAGTTTTCTGTCATTGCACAGGAGCAAAAGAAGAATAATTTTTTTTACCACTTTACCTGATTTTATCACAGGGCAATTAGTTGTTTGTTTTTATTTTTTCATGAGTAGTAAATTTGTACTTACAACATAGAAAAAGAGAGAAGAAATTGAATTTGAGTTGAGGAACTATGTGGAGAAAGACTAGGGCTAAAATCGGAAGTATTGCGCCATTATTAGGATAAATCATCTATGAACTTGTACGGGCTGAATGATATCTTTTTTTCACTGCCATTTAAAAACAGTGAGTGAAAATATTGATATTAGTTTGTCTTTTAAGAAAGCACAACAACCATGCTTTGGGCCTAAACTACTTGTCTGTGTCTGATTAATTAACCTAGAGGCGTTCCCGATATTCCCCACAGATTTTGTCCCTGGCTTTGATTAATTTAATTAAAGATCATCAGCCTTGACTCACCCAAAGGGCATTATGTCTAACATGAGGAATAAAAGTGGGTTTTTTTGAGAAGTAATAAGAACAGCTGATAATCACAAAATACAGAGCCATTTTCCCACGTTTTGAAGTTGTTTTTGAGTAATCTGCTGTGGAACCCAAGTATCCTGAGCTCTAGCAGATGTGCAATTACAGATAAACACAGAAGGTGAAAAATAAAATAAGTTAGTAAGAAATGTCTGGATCAGTATTCAAAATGTCATTGTTAATTGCTCTACCTCCAGCATAATTTAAACATATTAAATCTTAGCTTTTTCCATACATTCTGACACTGGCTAGAATCTGATGATCTGTTCACATGAGGGTTTGTTCCAATTCACAATTGAAAAGCCTTTCTAGGAAATATTAACTTACTAGATGCACCCTGAGATAAATTAAAAGACCTGTGATGTATTCTTTGCATCACTGTTGTCCTGCTTCTTGATTTCCATTAAGTCTCTGTCCTTTTTTCTGCTTTCTTTTTTCACCAGTTTGCTTATTCTTTATTCAGATTCTTTCTTATGATACCTCTGTGTAAATTACCATGTCACTATGAGGCTCTTTTGGGGGCCTTTTCCTTTGTTGAAGAGACTCATAAGCTATTGCTTCACAATACCCAGAAGCCTTTCCATGATTATATGCATGATAGGATTTGGTTCACAGCAGCACAATGGATACTAAGAGGGAGAAAATACACGAGTTGCATCTTTTGCTTTGTATCCAAACAATGATAGATCAGTCAGAGAGAAGGTTAAAGTGGCCAAGCCCTCCAAAATACTGATGGCATTTTCAAGAGATACAACATAATATCTCATTTCTTTCTGATAGTCAAGATTACTCATCTTTCTTGGAATCTGATTTTGCATTACCAAGGCCACTTCTGACTGCAAGTCCTCATTGCAATGGTTTCCAGCACCACAGTTTGACATGTACTGGCTGGCAGACTCTTGGAGAACTCTCAAGACTCCTGATGCATTGCATTGTGTTTAGCTTTTTTCAGTCCTTTAGTTTCGTCTTTATTTTCTCCTTCTCGCTTCCCCTCTCTATTTTCAGAGAAGCAAATGCTGACAGAATGGAATCAAATTGTTCAAAGTCCATTTCAGCACAGCACATTAATTCTAGGACTGTTAGCCACACTCTTATATAACTGAATTTCTGCAGCGGGTCTGAAATGTGAAGCAAATGAGCCCAACCATATTTTTATTTTGTTCCCTCACTTCTTCCTGCCAAGAGGCTCAGGGGGGATGAGGATTCATGTTGTTCTTCCCATCCCAGCCCAATTCTGTGCCCATTTCAACTGGACTCCTCTATCAGCCTACCTGCACCTGTGTTTTCCTGGTTTTGGACAGTAGTATTAGCGCAGTAAGCCAAATGCTGGCATCAAGGATGTCACAATTTTGTTAGTCTTAATCAATGAAGCTTTAATAAGCATTCTTTTTTTTTCCTCTTTCCCTTGCTCCTGCAGCTTTGCTCTTCAGGGCAGCAACTCACACAGTGCCTCTATTTCCTTTGAATATCTTGCCAGGTAGGTATATTTTTTTTTCCTCTTCCCTTCCAGGAGAAATTGAGACAAAGATTCTCTCAAGAAGGATGCAATATTCCAGCTGTGTGGAATGAATTCAAAACAAGAAACGGGCTATAGAATAATCCTATATATGTGTTTGGGGGTTTAGACTCTATCCACCCAGTGCCCTCTAATTCCCTACTCACTTCCTGAGGGTAAGTATATTTTGTCCAAAGGAGGCTCCTTCCAAAAAGGCGTTCTCCTATTACTTTCTTTTAGACTTTTACTTTTGAATAAGGAAAGAAAGTTTACTGGTTTCTTATTTTGTTTTCACCAAGATATTACTGAATAAACTTGGAAATATGCTGTGAAAACATCCCCAGGCACTGCTGACAAATTCACCTGTGAAAACAGTTCTAGCCAGTTTCTATAGTCCTCATTCCTTTCTTTCACATGCTGTCAACTGTTGAATTCCCTATTGGCACATGCCCCTCTTTTGGACTCCTGACCAACTTTGGATCCAACCCTGTAGTCAGCTTCTTTCAAGAGAGTAGCTGCAGCCCCAAAGGAGAAAAAGTGCAAATGAGAGCATTAGGCCAAATGTAAAATTCAGAGCACTCTCTCATCTCTCCACTAAACTCAGTAACAACAGCAGGGGTGAAGAATTGGATCTACTCCCTCCTGCCTTCTCGTTCTCCTCCTTTTCCACTCCTCCCCTTGTATATCTGGCAGATGAAATAGAGGACAAATATATCATTAAATATTTGTAAATGCTCAGCTATCTGATGACAGCTGTTTTCTAACTGCATTGGGATGCAGAGCACAGATGCTTGAAGGAGCTACACCAGTTTTTTGGGGTTTGGATAGAGTTGTTGTCTCGGTATAGTCCTCCCTTCCTCTTTTATTCTCCTCCCAAAAAAGGTAACTAATTGTTCTTTGCTTTGATGAATGCTAACTAACCAGCTGGTTTTACCACCACGTACTGACTAATTAGGAGAAACAGAGGACATGATACTGTGGTTTGCTGTGAATTTCAAGAAACTGAGATACTGTCATACAGGTTCTTATAATTAAATTTAAATAATCGGTCCTATAATTTCTCCTATTGGTTTTAGCTAGACTAGAAAAGGTCAATGCCCTGGCAAGCAATGATTCGCAAATAACAGGTGCAGCCAGTTTCTATTATACTGCCATGGGACACTGCTCTGTCACTTTTATTTACTGAATCAATCCACCAATGTCCAGCAGGAGAACAACAGTTAAATGGCCATTAATTGTAGGCTGATGTGCAGATGAAACAAATCTCCAAAGGGGCCATAAACCTTTGTTCTTTAGCCTCCTCTGGCTCACACAATGGGACTAGCAGTAAATCACTCAATGCTTCATCTTCTTATTAAAAATTTACTGTACCAATCATCCCAGCTGACTTACATCCAATCAGGGCATAATTTTATTTTTTCTTTTTTTTTGTTGTTTTTTTAAATTTTCAGTGCAGTCATTTAAGATTTTTTTTTTTTTTGTGGTGGAAAAAGCAATTAACATAGAGAGGCAATGCGCATGGTGTATCCTTGATTGCCTTGTTCAACATTTCAGGGATAGGAAATTGTGAAAGGTTGTTTTAGGAAAGTCTTTCCAGAAACAATTTTTTTTTTCCTCTTATTGCAAGCTTTTTTCTTAAATTTACTTTCATTTATACTGTGGAGCTTGATATGCAGGTCTGAGGATATATGTACAGTCTTTAGAAATAGGAATGGTTGAATGATTAGAAACTGGTGCAATGACAGTTCAAATGCTTTACAAGGAGCTCCCCAAAGCAAAGGCCTTCACTTACCCTGTGTATTGTAGACAAATTAATGAGTCTGTTAAGATGACCACTATTTTGGAGAATTTTGGATCTGAGCCTTTGAAGTAGTGCATTGCAAAGACACAGTAACAACTGCAAATAGAAACTATGAAGTTTCTATGATATGGTACCCTGCTTGATTCCTAGGGTAGAAGAGAAAGACAGAAATGGAAACTGTGGTACATGAGACCTCAGGGGCTTAATTTAATTATCCTTATTGAGGCAGTTACATTTACAAGACAAGAAGAGGTGCCTATCTGAGTGTGACAGGCACCACTGACAAACACAATATATCACAGCAGAAAGAGAAACCATACAATGTACTATATTTCTAGGTAAGCACACAGCTGAAACAATCAACTAAATCCCCATCTCCCTTACCTAGTGTATCATCCCTAATGATGCTTGTTTCTTCAGCAATCTTTCCAAAGCATTTTGAATTAGACCCTCATCCAAAGCTCAGTGTAATCAAGAGAGCTAGCATGAGTATATTAACCTAAGACTAATATGTGCACAGAAAAATCACCTTCTTTCTACACTGTTTCCTATTTGTGCATCCACATCTCTGTGAAAAAAAAGCTTATGCTGTTTGTTTATTACAATCACCACCACAATTTTACTGGAAATATCCCCTTTAATGCATGATTTATTAAAAAATTTTAAATATTCTTATACTATAACATTCATTAATTAGATTAAAAAACGATGAGATTTTGATAAACTTATGTGCCTCATTTTCTCTCATTTTTACATAGAATTTCATGAAAAGTTGTGGTATTTCCAAATACTTTTTCTACAGTATTCAATTTAAAGGTTGGTAGAGCAACAGTTTGTTAACTTAACCATTTGAGGCCTGATTTTAGAAATTTACTTACCAGGTCAGAGAAAGCTAGGTTACCTCTGAAATAAGCTGAGAGCTTCTTCCTCTTTGCTACAACTAATAAACTGTATATGCTCTCCAAATTCATCTGCTCACGATCCTCTAGATCCTTTGTGAAAACATGAACCTCTGCACCTACATGCATAGAATCATGCACCTACATACATAGTCCACCTAGATAAATTCACCAGTGTTTTCCTATTGATGTTTGCACTGTGTAGTTCTGTTCTTAATCTATCCACTGTGTGATTTATGGATATTTCATCATTTTGTCAGTCTGAAATGATGTGATGAGTCACTTAAGAACTGATCCTGATGTCTGGCTCTGACTGTCTCTGCAGCCAGATGGAGACAGATAGCAAAACATGTTTCTGGGTCCCCTCTTTTCTGTCTCTGCCTTCCAATAAAATGGAGAAAGTAATGCATCTCTACTTCTCTGGCATATTGTGAGAAACATGCAATATTCTAAAGATAGACTCACAAGAGCTGGGACAGTCAGAATATGATTTAGAAATAAATTTTTTTCTACTGATTCCAGTGATTTTAAGTGGATAATTAATGAAATTGATACATTCTTGGCAAGCCATTGTCCTGGGCAGCTTATCACTTTTCAAACAAGGTTGAAAGATGGCTTATGTTTACATAGAAACAAATACACCTATTTATGCTTTTGTAAATGGGAAAGCAAACCTTAAGCCTTGTTATTAACTTGATCTGAATATTAAAATGGATTATATTAAGAATCTTTCCCATAGAAAATTTTGTTTTATGGAACAAAGTCAAGCAGAAATACATTATCAATCTCGAGCAACAACCAAATGAAAAGTAAAATCAGTTTCAGTATAATAAAAAAACAAAACCCAGACATTCTCATGAATTTCACAAGAAGGAGGACAGTGGAAACACTTTATTTTTTCTCCCTGGGAAATAAAAGAAGTAATAGTATTTACAATTTTAATTGAAATAATTTCATACTGATAATGTTAAATCAATATATTCACAAGATATTGAATATATCCTAAAATTTGAATGTGTCATAGGATCAATAACCTTTTTTATTGCACATTAAATATAAATGACTCAAAAATTAGAAATTAATGTACTTGTTCTGCAAAAAGGAAATATCCATATGACTATAAAAAAGACATCAGTTTTTGAGACAATCTTTTTTCTTGTTACTAAGTGTAACTAGCACCAATGTAAAGATCTCTGGTCTATTCATCCTATGATTTCCTTCAGGTCAAAGAAGAAGAAGGGGTCTTTCTATTGCGTGATTCAACTTGTTAAAGTGACAATCTAAATTATGTCTCAAAAGCATCTAAATTATGCCTCAAAAATGTATATTAATGTTCATGGATTATAAATAGAGCCTTAAGTGACTTTCTCAGAGGTAGCTAAACTGGAAACTTCTAATTTAATTACATGAAATCTTTTGAAGTTTCCAAGCTTAATAATTTTCCCCAGCCCTAGATGCTCTATCATGATGTCTGGAGTTCCCAATGGAGGCTGTGATCTCAAGAAGAAGCTATTAAAGAATTATAAAACTATAGAAATGTAAGCTAGGAGGTAGCTCTGAAGGTTCTCCATTGAACATTTTGCTCATAGTGAGATTCTTCCCTTCACCAGATGAAGTAATAAAGAGAGTTTTCTAAGTAAATGATCGAAAGTAAGAAATCTCTCTGAAGAACCTGGTCCAGGGGTTTTCTGTCCTTCTAACAAAGTAGGTTTCCCAATTGTCCAGCCTCCTCTCCATCACCAACAGACAAATAAATGGTAAAGTAGGTAGTAAAGTAGGCAGACAGACAGACAAATAGACAGACAGGTTTGACTCTTGTGATTGCTATTCACACAGAGTTTGGTTTTGTCATCTTTGTAACTTCTTCAGTGACAGTAGTTGCTACAGTTTTGCTTATGACAAAGTACTGTATAGTGGACTTCTACCAGCATACAGAAATACAGATCTCAAGACATGACAGCATGTTGCAAGAAGTGTCACTGGTAACAGACATGTTGCACTCTATTCGCTTTCTCCCTTCCTACCTTTCTGCCTCTGTTTTTTAAAAAAAAATATATTTGATTCCTCATCTCTTCAGTATCAAACATGCAATTATCCTTGAAAAGTGTTAATTATGTCACATTAAACATCTTATTTTTTTAATATAATATTTCCATGACCAACACACACTAGTCAGTAGATTTGTTTTCGGGCAACAAAGTTGGTGAAAAGTCTGGAGAACAAGTCTTATGAGTAGAGTCTGAGGGAATTCGAGCTATTTCTCTTGGAGAAAAGGAAGCTGAGAGGAAACATGATCACTTGCTACAACTACATGAAAGGTGGTTATAGTGACATGGACATCAGCCTCTTCTGTCTTGTAATGAAAAATAGGACAGAGGGAAATAGGCTCAAGTTTTCCCAGCGGAGATTTAGACTGAAAATTAGGAAGAATTTTTCACCTAGAGGGTTATTAAGCATTGGAACAGTCTGCCCAGGGGCATGGTGGACTCACTGTCCCTATAGATGAAGTTCTGAGAGACATGGTTTAGTGATGGGCTTGGCTGTATGAGGTTAGTGATTGGATTTGATGATCTTAGAGATTTTTCCATCCAAAATGATTCTATGATTTTGTGACATTAGCTCAGTAGTAGGATACATGGATATGTTTCCTTGGTTTGTAATAGATTTCCCAGATGACCTTCAGAAGATCAACTGAACTCATTTGTCTCCTATATCCCTCTGTGAAGTAAGAATAATGAGTTTGACCTACTAAGGCAACTCTAAGGTTAAGCATGTTGATAACTATAAATCTGTGTAAGTATGATTTTGTTTGGTTGACTTTCTTCTGATATGGGTTGATTTCTTACAGAGAACTTTAGACATCACTCCTATCACTAAACATATTTTTATTATACTTCAGAAAGTTAACTAGTGCTTAAAATAGAAAAGGATAATAGCAATTAATTATCCTTTTTTTTTTTTTTACTTCATTGTTAATTTCCACTCTTCCATAGCTGTATGTAGCCCTTTGCTGAGACAGAAGTCCAAACTCCAAGTTTCTAGAAGCTCCCTTCTTAATTGTACAGTTAACATGAGAAATAATTACTAACAATAACTTTCTCTCCTGGGCATCTCTTTACATTTTTCAGTATTGGCACCTATTAAGAAGAAAAGCACCAATATTCTTCAAATCTTGGATCACATAAAGCAACTAAAACAGGTTTGGGAGGATCCTCTGCTCTTGGAAATTTTTGTGCCATTGTCAGACGCAATACATGAAACATCCATCAACCTCACATCAAAAACAATATTCTCCTTCTTTGAAAAGCTCATCCTAAGGGTTTGCAGCATGTATCCCACAAGACTAATAATGAATGCTGTTGTTTGATTGATAGAAACTAGAGCTTTTTTCTTGAAATCATACATGACCAGCCACAGAAGCACAAAGAAATCCACCCACGTTTAAGCACTGAGACATAAACAGAAAGGACTACTTTTGATTTTCAGAAAGAGTGACAAAAGAGAAGGAGGGAGGAGAGGGAAATAGGGGTACTTAGTACAACAGTGGTGGTCATACTTTGCCCAAATACTTTGAGGACCGTCTTGGCAAGTTGCCAAGAGCTGAAGGGCTGCATTGAATTTGCATTAAATGGAGCAGATGGCATCAGCTGCCCTCAACTTTAATGTTGAAATGTGGCCTACAGAGCAAATCTGTACAAAACTTTTCTAATTAAATCTGAAACGACATGCCTCATCTATTCCCTAGTAGCGCAGCCTTTTTGGTGGCATATCTGCAGTTCTGCTTCCAGCCCCAGCCAAGGGAGACAGTGACAGAAGTGCAAAGAAATGAAAAATAAGAATATTCACAGACAGAGTTTTATCTAAAATGTTTTTCTAAGTACCAATTGAGTAGAGTAGAATTATTGTCCATCAATATTTACAACATGGCATTCTTTGTAACAAAAATGTATTGTTGTACTTACTAAATGTGAACTTCTGGATGAATCAGGCAGTGATACCAATGAAAACTAGTCAGAGGTAGGACAAGGGAGAGCCATGTTTCAAATGACCTCTAGCATTGACTATGTAAACTGAGACGAGTCAGTTAAGGTTAACACTTTCAAATTTGCCTGTTTTACCATACATAAAATGAAATAATCTGGAATAGTCAATAAACCATGCTTTAGCTGTATTCATGAACTTCATTGACAGACTGTGTGAACATTTCCCGCAAGAATTAAACAGATGACACCATAAATAATTCCATTACACCAACAATTTCTGACAACAGCTGTTAATCCACTCTCTGCAGTAGAAATCAATAGCAGGTAATGGGGTTTAGCAATTATGAAACCTACCGACTTTTATTTCATAGGATCAACTTTTCAAAATATTTTTAAAATATTTATTTAATTTCCAAGCACTTTGGTTAAATATATACTTTCCCCAGCACTAGTTCTAATAAGAAATGAGGAGATAAAATTATGTATTCATGTTAAGTATTATTATGAATAATAATTGTTGAGCATATGTGAACTAATAATTTACTTAAATTTTAGCAGTCATAATCAGAGTTCTGCATCTGTTGAGATTATGTATAAGTTTATATTTGAAAAATAAAATCAGATGCAACGAGTGACTACAGAAAAGTAAAATCCATTTTCAATCAATAACTCTGAAGAAATATTTGAGACAGATTTTTCCTTCGTAGAATTCCATCAACACCAGTTTTAAATAAGGCCACTTTTGTTTCCTATGAGAAAAACACACAGAGAATATATCTTTTTGTTTTATAAATAAGTGCATGAATTTACTGGTCAATAAGGTAACTGGTCAATAATGTATCTGAGTGAGGAAAGAAGACAAAAATTGGCAAGTAAACTAAAATTGTTTTTTACATGTAGATCCTGGAAATAATACTAGCTATTTGTCCATTGCACTTTATTTCTGTCCAAAGTCTGTTTCATCTTATGTACAGTAACAGTCAATAAGATACTGCAGATTTAAAAAACAAAAAAACCTAGAATCAAACAACCAAAAAGACAAACCAAAACTCCAAGCTTCTTCTAAGTGATAAAAAAGCAAAACAGAAATGAGACAACAAAATAAATGGAAAAGAGCATCCAGTTGAAGCTCATCCATCTCAGTGCAGGTAATTTCCATGTTAAAGATGGAAATGGCTGCAGAAAAGCAGCAAGAATTTTATCAAGAGACTGGATCAAGCATTTGGGAGCTTTCTTCTCTGTCCTCCAGCTTCTAATACAGCCATAACCTTTTGGGAACTGGGATCTTAAAGAATTGGGCAGCAGCTGGAAAAAGCTTTTCAGCGCTCTCTTTTCAGACAGGAGTTGACTTTTTATAGAAAAAAAAAAAAAGTAGAGTTGGAAGGGACCTATAGTGATCATCTAGTCCAACCCTCCTGCTAAAGCCGGTCCCACCTAGATCAGGTCACACAGGAATGAATCCAGGTGGGTCTTAAAGGCCTCCAAGAAAGGAGACTCCACACTCTCCCTGGGCAGCCTGTGCCAGGTCTCCCTTACCTGAACAATAAAATAGTTTTTTCTTAAATTTAAACGGAAATTTTTGTGTTCCAGATTCATCTCATTACTGCTTGTCCTCTTGCTAGATACAACAGAAAAAAAGGATTTTCTCAGATGTGTTAACTCTTTTGTACTGATTTAATCACTCAGGCAGGAACAATTGAGATTCTTACTCCATAGTTTCACAAAATACATTTCTTACAGTAGAAATAAGGCATATCAGTAGAAAAGTAGAACATGTAAAACGCTTGCCATTTCATATAGTTAAACACTCTATGAATATTTTATTTTAGTATAATTAATATGGTGCTGCTTTTATAGAAAGTTTTATTAAGCATTGCAACCTTTTAGATAGTGTGACCAAATGACACAGTGGCTTAATTTATTTGTTTATTTAGAAACTGATTGTTTAATTTCAACCTTTTCTATGGTCTGTTGATTACTTTGGGGTGAAAATACCTATTTGGTTTTGAGTCCTGAGGGGAGGAAAACAAAATTAAGTTAAAAGTCTCCTGAGTTCAAGGAATGCGCCCTATGAGCCAAAAAGTAATGGGTGAAATTCAAGCTTAAATAATTGGGGAATGATTTGTTGGCAGAAGTATCTGGAAAGTGAGTGTGCAAGCAGTTACAGAGGTTAGTTTTTAGAACACTTAATACAGAGTGGGCTTTAAAAATAAGTTTAAAATCGCAAGGTGGGAAAAAGAAAACAAACATTGCAGACACAGGTTAAAATTGCAGATCCGAAGAGAAGATTTAGCAGTGTGTGCATAGGAGGTTCTGGTTAAACAAAATAATAATTTGAAGGAAAAATAACAAATATTATGGATGCAGATCATTGATTGCAAAAGTAAGGCAAAACTTGAAAAGAGACAATTTCTTGAGAATTTTCTAACTTTTTTGTTTTGTACAAAAAAATCACGTGAAAAATCGAAATTTCTTCATGGTAGAAAACCTCATTTAATATTAAAACAGTTTTGTGGTTGTTCATATGAAGATTTCAAAAATTTCAGTTAAAAAAAATGTTTTTCTTGCCAAATAAGCTGTCATTTTAAAATATGCAAACATTTTGGAGGAATTCTAAGAGTTATCAAATTTTATTATGCCTCTGTATTAATTCTTTAACATAATAAAGTATATCTCTGTTAGCAATTTCACTAAGAGGTGATGGGCATCACTTCGAGATTTCAGTGCGAAGAGAGTCTTCTCAGTACTCATTCCAAGCAATGTAATGAAATGTTATGCATGTTTGCTGTACTCTGAGTCTTGCTTCATTTTGTGCAGCCTTAGATTCCTGAGTAAACCACATAAATTAATGCCATTAAAATTTGAATTAATCTTGAAAGTGATTTTAAAGTGAATTAAAGAGCCAGAAGTGTCATAAAATAAGATTACTTCTGGAATGGTCTTTGTCACACTGTTAATCTTTCCTTCACTGACAGTAGTAGAAGTCCAGAGAAACTCTGCTCTTATGCTGGACTCTCATTACGAAGCTAAGTGGGATGATATAACAGCCTTGTCTTTGGGGAATTTGACAAGAAGACTTAGCAGAGTTGATGAATGACTTCAAAATCCATGTATAACTTTATGAACCACAGTGAAGACAGTTCAGAACACTGGAGAATCATGCGATCAGCTATTCCATATGAGCTGAATTTTCTCAGGGTGCATGGAGTTAGCCTACACACAGGTATCAGACTTTATGTAATGATTATTCAATTATTTGTAGTCTAGAGCAGAAATGAATGGATATTTGATATTCCATTGCATCACTCTGCATCAGATCAGTACACTTTAGATTGGGACCAGATATGTATCTATCTATCTATCTATCTATCTTTCATTAATTAATTAATTCATTCATTCATTATTATGGAAAGCACTGCAGTACTGGTCATATACATCATTTCATACTGGAGTATTCGTAGCTGCCATTTACAGATTCAACTGAATGGGCTACTACTGTGAAATCCTTCCCACTCATGTAATATTCTTTCTGGTTCATTTCTTATTTCCACATTAGTATGAAATCCAGTAAACACCATCATTTTAACAGAAAGAAAAGAAAAAAATGTTTTCAGTGCACTATATAGAAGGAAAAATACAGTTCTGTGTTGTAAAGGAACATAAAACACCTGTGACAGAGATTTAACAGTCCAGATATCATTGTTGGACAAAGATACATCAGGTCTCAAGTTGATTGGTTATTTACATGCACTTGCTCCATGTTCTGNCAGCATGGAAGTCTTCATGGTACAAAATTTCTGTAAAAAGTGGTAGAGGAACCCTTGTTTCTGGTTAAATCCAGAATATAGTTGCATCTACAGAAGATTAATGAAAGACATCATTAAGCCAAGTCCAGTTTGAACTGCAGATCTGCACTGTTGGTTACATCATGCCAGGAGGTCAGAGTTATGAATTGGCAACCAAAATCTGACACTTGCTTGAGCATTTTTCTTTCTCCACAGCAGTCACAATAGCAAGAATGCAAAATCTGGAGAGGTCACGCAAAGGTTAAATTCTTCACTCCTAATGAATTAATCATAGACTCATAGAATGGTAGGGTTGGAAGAGACCTTTAGAGATCATCTAGTCCAACTCCTCTGCTAAAGCAGGCCCACAGGAACATCTCTAGGTGGGTCTTTTTGACTTCCAAGGAAGGAGACATAGCCCCTCTGGGCAGCCTGGGCCAGGGCTCCATCACGTGAACCATAAAATACTTCTTTCTTGTGTTTAAAGGGAACCTCTTGTGTTCCAGCTTTTGACCATTACCCCTTGTCCTGTTGCAAGGTACCATAGAAAAAAAAGGGTGCCCCAATCCCCTGACATTCACCATTTATATGTTTGTAAATGANTTATGGAAAGCACTGCAGTACTGGTCATATACATCATTTCATACTGGAGTATTCGTAGCTGCCATTTACAGATTCAACTGAATGGGCTACTACTGTGAAATCCTTCCCACTCATGTAATATTCTTTCTGGTTCATTTCTTATTTCCACATTAGTATGAAATCCAGTAAACACCATCATTTTAACAGAAAGAAAAGAAAAAAATGTTTTCAGTGCACTATATAGAAGGAAAAATACAGTTCTGTGTTGTAAAGGAACATAAAACACCTGTGACAGAGATTTAACAGTCCAGATATCATTGTTGGACAAAGATACATCAGGTCTCAAGTTGATTGGTTATTTACATGCACTTGCTCCATGTTCTGTGTCTTTTATTGCTGAGATAATTTTTCAGTTACATGCAGAAAACATTTAACTTGCTTGCTTTGTTTTATGAAAACAGACTTTTAATGTCTTTCTTTTTTACTTGCAAGTCAGTGATTTAGATGTGAACTCTCAGAAGCTCTGCATTGTTTGTGTCCTTTGGCAATTAAAAGCAGCATGGAAGTCTTCATGGTACAAAATTTCTGTAAAAAGTGGTAGAGGAACCCTTGTTTCTGGTTAAATCCAGAATATAGTTGCATCTACAGAAGATTAATGAAAGACATCATTAAGCCAATTCCAGTTTGANCTCTGCTAAAGCAGGCCCACAGGAACATCTCTAGGTGGGTCTTTTTGACTTCCAAGGAAGGAGACATAGCCCCTCTGGGCAGCCTGGGCCAGGGCTCCATCACGTGAACCATAAAATACTTCTTTCTTGTGTTTAAAGGGAACCTCTTGTGTTCCAGCTTTTGACCATTACCCCTTGTCCTGTTGCAAGGTACCATAGAAAAAAAAGGGTGCCCCAATCCCCTGACATTCACCATTTATATGTTTGTAAATGAGTTCCTCTCTCAGTGTCTTTTCTAGACTAAATAGCCTTAGTTCCCACAACCTTTCCTCATAAGGAAGATGCTCCAGTCCTCTGATCATCTTGATGGCCCTGCGCTGGACTGTCTCCAGCAATTCCCTGTCCCTCTTGACCTGAGGACCCCAGAACTGGACATAGGACTCCAGATGAGGCCTCACCAGGGCAGAGGAGAGAGAGAGAAGGACCTCCCTTGATCTGCTGGCCACACTCTTCTGGATGTCTTCCAAGATGCCATTGGCCTTCTTGGCCACAAGGGGACATTGCTGGCCCAAGCCAGGACTCTCAGGTCTCTCTCTGCAGAGTTGCTCTCCAGCAGGTCAATCCCCAGCCTATATTGGTACATGGGGTTGTTCCTCCCCAGATGCAGGACTCTGTACTTGTCCTTGTTGAACATCATGGGGTTCCTCTCTGCCCAACTCTCAAGCTGATCGAGATCCCACTGAATAGCAGCACAGACTTCTGGTGAATCAGCCAGTTCTCCCATTTTCTCACCATCAGCAAACTTGCTGAGAGTACACTCTGTCCCTCATCCATGTCACTGATGAACAAGACTGGCCCCAGAACCGATCCCTGTGGAACTCCACTGGCCACAGGCCTCCAACTCGATTCTGTGCCATTGATCATCACCCTCTNGACTGGAGTGATGCTGGCCTTTCTCCAGTCCTCAAGCATCTCTCTTGTCCTCCATGATTGTTCAAAAATGATGGAGAAAGGCTTAGCAATCACATCAGCCACTTTCCTCAACACTCTCAGATGCATCCCATCAGGATTCATTGACTTATGAGCAATAAGCTTGACCAACAAGTCATCTGTACATATAGATTTGGATGTTCAGATGAATGTGTTTAATGAGGCTTTCAAAGGAAATGGAGATTTACAAGGACAAAGATGTCCATTGCAACCTTTACATCTTTAAAGGTTTAAGTATCTTACTCCTAGTAAAAGACCTAGCTCATTTTACTGGATTGATGTCCATACCATTGAACTTTTGACTGCTAAAACATTTTTTTCCCTCATCTTAAGTGAACTGGGAGACCCCTTCTACGTTCATTCAGTGTAAAAAATCAGTACCTACACAGGATAATTCATCCTTTCCTACTTTAACATCAGATATATCACTAAATGAGTGTGCTATATTCCTATATTCTACAGATGAAGTTTTGATTATTGACTAAATAGGATAAGACTAAACTTGCAGCTCTTATATGAATAAATTCATGTGAGACAAAAGCTCCAATCCCTTCTTGTTAAATTCAGGTTAGTTCTTCCACCTTAGAATGGAAACTCACAAGGCTTCAGCCTAAAAGGGAAATTGCATATTCAATATATGAAACACAGTTGTGGTTTTATGCTTGGGGTTTGTTTTTTGTTAGTCTGTTTTCTGTGCATAAGGACATAATTTTGAAGCCAGCTGAGAACTAAATTTCCAGCAAAGAGTCTGTTAAGCACAGTTGTTTCTGTTATTGTGATAGTGAAAATTTACTACATTCAATGGCTCTAAAAGGTTACATGTCCACCCAGATGACTTAGGGGTGATGAAGTTATAAATCATTTGAAGGTTTCCAAGAGGGCCAAATTCTGGTTGCTAATGAGAAGTAGGCACAAACCCGAAAATGCTGACTTTTTCCAAAGACTATAAGCAAGTGTTGGCACCATTTATAAAACTGGATTGTTAGATATCCGTTTTGATAAACTTCAGAATAATACAGATTTTTCTTATCTGACAGATTATAGTTTACACTTTCTTACACTCTGAGTTTACATATGGTTGTAGACAAAAGTGTTATCTTCTATCTTGCCAAGTAGTAAGGTTAGACAGTGCAAGGAAAGTTTTTCTTTGGATTTTTCAGGCGGTTGATTTCAGACTTTTAGAAAAAGCTTTTCTTTCTTCCAGTTACACTGGTTCTCTTTCCTAGAATCTGAAGTAGCAGAAAACCACCCTCTGGAAACAAATAAACAAACAAACAAACAAAACCATGCAAATTTTAACAAAGCATAAGTCTAAGCAATCCCTATTGCCAGAGAAAAAGAAACTCAGAAATCACAACCCATAATCTCTAATCAAGCATCCAAAATTAAGATGATTTTCTTGAAAGATTAACCCAATTCATTTTGGGTTAAGAGCTGTGAAGAAATAAAAGAGTCCAAAGTCAATTCTATTAACTTGATCAGAGCTACACTGGGACTGTGTCTCAAGATCATTATCTTACAAGACACGGATGTCAATCTCATTATGTAAGCGAGTGTGTCTAGCACTTTCCTATATAAATATACTTAATAGATATAGTTTTGACCTTTTGCTGTAAAATTAATAAAAAAGAGATCCATCTCAGTGTGCCAAGAGGCTTTTCTCAGTCCCTTTAAAGAATGATTTTTTTGTGTAAATAAATACATTTCAACATACAAAAGAAGAAAAATGTTTTCTAGTGAAATGACTTGAACTTTCCCCTTCTACACATATTATCTCTGTACCATTATATTTCGGGGGCGGAGGGGGAGAGGGGATGGAAAAAGCTTTTCTTATTCTACAGGGTTTTCTGTCTCCTCATATCCATATTCCACTAGAATGTTAATGCTTTAAAGTTTCAACTGCACCTCAGAGACAGATATGTTTGACACAGGAATTTTGTTGCACTACAAGGACTGGACCAGGAAGTATGGAGCCTGGGGAATTTCAATCCTTTGATTTATCTGCACTTTTATGGATCATCCTCATATTATTTGAGAGTGATAGGTGATTCAGGATTCATCTATGCACACCATGGCTTATGCAGTGACTTGAACAACTCCCCTGAGACAAAGTGTAAATAATATTCTTTGTCCATACAGAAATGAAAGAGCTTTTGCCACTCTATCCCCCCAAAAGTCAGGTAAGCAAGAAAAACGTTGTAAAAAAGATGCAAGGACTTGGACTTCTTCTTTTATTTTTTTATGCATTTACTGTGGCTGAGGTTTTCTCACTTAACCAAGAGGATGGAAAATGTAAGAAATGAAACCCATAGAGCTAATCTTGAGAGGGTGCATTCCAGTATCATTTATGTCCTAGGGCCATCCTTTAATGCGTACTCTGCTTACATGTCTGGAAACCTAAGAGAAAGATATGGTGTTATTGCTGATAGTTGACAGGGAAACAAAAACATTTTTGCTCTACATACATTCACTATGACAGTGAAAAATCAAACAGGATTTAGTAAGGACATTTTGTCTTGGTTAGCAAGATCAACAGCTGAAATATCAAAGATATCAAGAGTAGTTCTATGAAAGATAAGGTATCATCCTGGCGTAACACTGTTCTGTGCTCTTCTTACATCACTACACCTGTAACTCTTTCAACTTTCCGGAAAGGTTACAACTGATTTATTCAACCCTAAGAGGAGAATTAAACTCACATTTTGAAAACAATGGTACTTGATTATAATGTCACTTCAAACTATGCACTTTCTGTTACTGCTGCCAATTATATAGCATGTTATTAAAAAAAAAAAAGAAATAAAGGGAATTTCAGAGCTGAGAAATCTCTGTGGTGATGAAGCAGCACAAAGGAAAACAGAAAATTACACTTTACCTCAGTCCCTGGTTCTCACAGGGTTTCCTCTGATGTGGCCATGATAAAGCACAGCAGCATTCACAGTGAAAATCAGTCCCAGGAAGATGTTGAGAATCTTAACTCACTCAAATTGCAGAATTAACTTTTCATTACTGTATTGAAAATTTCATGCTATCCACAGAAATATTCACGTACTTTATAAAAGAACAAGGTTCATTCTTGATGAAATGAAGAATTGAAAGACACAGTTGATGACATTAGCTGTCTAATAATGATTCCAGTGGCTTTCACTCTCTGTTGGAGTTTCCAGCAGCTTCCACTAAACCGCTTTTTAGAAATGGAGTTCTAACTGGTGCATACTACCTTTTTTTGCACCCTTCCATGCAAATAACACAGAGATTCACATCATATTCTGGTCTCACAACAAGACATTGAGAACTGCAGGTTCTGGTGGAACACATCTGCAGATCAATGACCAGTGACATCACAGTAATTCCTGTGCTAAAAAATCGTCCAAACCAAAACAGTGGGAGTTCAGATCCCCATACAGTGCTAAAAAATCTGAGAATCAAGTAGTCGTTACATACATCTGTCATCAAATCCTGCTCTGTGACATCACTGAAAAGCTGTGTATCCCTGAATTGAATTCCAAATTCTCATCTTTTAACTTCTAAAACTCATTGAAAAGCTGAAGTTGCCTTTTCTATCTGATGAGTACCAGAATTTTTCAATTCTAATAATATAATGAGCATTCTAAAATTAAATAAATAAAATAAAATATATATTTAAAAAAAAAAAAAAAAAGGAAAACCACAGACAAACAAACCAGATCTAATCTATTAGTATCTAGCTAGAGAAAGGCTATCTATCAAAGCTCAGTCTTCCTGTACGACCACAATCAAATAAACAAGACAATCGAGTTCCTCTAGGGCAGGGGATTTGAGGAATAGAGAAATGTCTGCAGAGTCTGGAGCTGAAAGGCTGCCATTCTGCAAAAGATGTCAATCATCCTCTCATTATTCTCCAATGCAGGAAGCGAAAAAGTGGTGTTTTACACAGGTGAACCTTAGTTCAAAGTAAAAATGTGGCTGGAGTATTTTTCTCTTTTTGTTCTTTTTTTACTGATAACACAAATGGACACTCTTCTAGAAAAGAAGTTCAACAAGTAGGAGCAAAATAGGCTGAATGTTTATTTGAAACAGATTTAGCACCCTGAAAACCTAAATCCCTTTCTCATTGGAGCCAATCTTTTTTGATTTAAGTTTAATGAAAGTTTTCAGTGACTACAAATCTGTATATATTCATCAAAGGAAGAAGCTGCCTCTGGTAAAGGGACCTATTGGAAAGCTGGAAGATGCTTCCACTGCCTCAATTTTTCTCTTTTTTAAAGACTACTCCATAATTTCCTAGTTTTCACATAAATTATCTACACTTGTCTCTGCTGTATTTATCTTTTGAGACTGATGATTGCTGCATTAAAGGATCATCTCCTGGATTCTGAAAAATAAGAGGTGTTTCCTTCAACTGTGAAATTTGCTTTGAGCATTTCAACTTCCAGGAAAATCACACTATTATGCCCACAGGAAGATTAAATTTTATTTAACAGAATTTTATGTAACAGAAAAGTTGTGTGGCTAAATTGAGACAAAAATTATTTAATCAGTCAAAAAAGTGAATGATCTTGATGTTTTGGTGGTATGTTCAGAACACTTCTTTCTTTCATCCTCTTTCTTAATGTACTTCAGATTAATCTAAAAGTCTTACCTAGTTTTTCTTTACTTATAACCTCTCTGACATAGCCAGACTCATGAACTGGTTTCATTTAGCTGTGTAATTGCTGATCTTGTTTGCAAATGTTGTTAAATATATGATTAGGCATAAACTGCAGCAGTCTACTGATTCAGATGAATTTTATTATTGCATTGCTTATCTCAAATACTCACAGATGAAAACTCCACTTACCAAGTCTACAGTTGTCTAATATTTTCTGCAGTTTTTTTACTATCAGACTTCCAGTGCTGAAGGCAGAAATGTTTATGTCAGTGAGGCTGGATCTTGGATCTGCAATATATTCTGTAGAGATAGCCAAGAAATATACGTGTGACTCATGAAATACAAATATGTTTGCTATATTCTGATCTTACTTATGGTTTTATGCATAAATTTTAAAGCATAGGTGGACATCAACTCACAGTCCAAACCTTTGGATAAGTGGCATCTCGTCCCATTGGCCTCAGCATATTGATCCAACCTGTGTTCTCACACAGATCAGCATTCCCACCCAGTTTGGTGTTGGCAGCAAATTTATAGAGGGATGCTCGATCTCATCATCCAAGTCAATGCTCAAGATGTTAAATAGAACAGGCCCCAACACTGAGACCCAGGGTACAACACTGGTAATTGATCACCACCTGGATTTAATTCATCACCATTTTTTCGTCTCGGCCATCTAGGAAGCTTCCCAACCAATGAAGAGTACACATACCCAATGTATTGAGCTAAGTAGTTGTATAATCTACTCTTAGGTGAGACAAATGCTATCTCTTTTCATATGCCTTCATTCTAAGTACATTATTCATTTATTAAGCACAAGTAATGTGGACATAAGACATTCAGCACCATTTTTCCTGGTGTCCAAGACCAAATTCCAACATATATGATTTCTAAAGAACGTTATAGATATACTAACACAAGAGCACGTGATCGAAAACTAAACACATTTCAATGAGTCTGACAAGCTAAAATTACCATGCTTTGCTGTATTCTGACCATTGTCTAGAGTAATTAAATCCTGTGGCTTCTGGAGTGTTAAGCTTGTCATGGAAGAGAAGTCAGACAAATTGGAAGATTTTAATATAAAGACAATTATTATTTATGGAGGCTGCTAAACAAAGATTACTCAGTAGCAATGTGGCTGACAGTCTACTTTGACACAATGTTTAAATATAAGTACACAACATTTTCTGTATCCTGTCTTGTTTTGTTTAGACACAAAAAGAATGGATAATGGTGAGATACTTACACTGTCCATCAGCTGTTCAAAATGTGTCTCAAATAAAGCTCATTATTTCACATTCCCAACAGCTTAGCCTCAGACATTTAACATTTTCTGCAATAATTTGGAATGTTTATCATTTTTACCTATTGTTCTTCAAACTGTACTTAATAGTTCTATTCTTGACAATTACTTTTGTGACTGAACATATCTATATACTCTATATACACATATATATCACTATAGATATCATCTTCCTTATGAGGAAAGGCTGTGGAAACTGGAGCTATTTCATTTAGAGAAAAAGAGATTGAAGGAGGATCTCATTTATAAGTATTTAAATGATGAGTATCAGGAGGTTGGGGCATCCCTTTTTTCTATTGTAGCTAGCAACAGGACAAGGGGTAATGGGATGAAGCTGGAACACAAAAAAAGAAAGTGTTTTACTGCACAGGTGATGGAATCCTAGCACAGGCTGCCCAGGGAGGGTATGGAGTCTCCTTCCTTGGAGGTCTTCAGGACCTGCCTGGACATGTTCCTGTGTGACCTGATTAGGTGGACCTGCTTCTGCATAGGAAGCTGCACTAAAGGTCCCTTCCAAACCTACCATTCTATGATTCAATTTTCTATGACACACATATATAAACATACATATAGATATACACATAGATATGTGTATATATATATTTGTCAGAGAAGTGGAGATAGCTGTGATGAAAGTATTTGAAAGATTGATTAATCAAGCCAGTTCAAATTTTCTAACAGAACTCTATTAGACTGATGTTCTTTACACATTGTTTTAATGGTTTATTCCTATTAAATGTCATGGTTTGACATGAC